>QANY01005277.1:0-38747 GCA_003255025.1 Datisca glomerata | reverse complement strand
ATATATATATATATATATATGTGTGTGTGTGTGTGTGGGAAGGATAATCGGTCAGTCCAGAGGGTTGAGTTCAAATTATAAAAAAAAATGAATCGAAGTTCCAGATTTTTTAGTTCAATGTCAAGCTGAACCGGTCGCATATATTAAAAAAATCAACAAAATTGATCATTTTTATTCTATCTGTTTTAGTTTGATCGGTTTGAAAAAAAATTGCACACCTCTGTCTATAACGTACAAAGCTAATAATGACTTGGATCATATGATTTTTACATGATGACGAACCAAAATCGCCGTTTACTTTTGCATACCAGAAGACAATCGTACTCATTTGGGCCGCCCATTTCAATCTTGATGGAACTAATGGAAGTAAGCAGACACAAATTCTTTTATCCATTTTTTCCCTCTAAACTATCAAATCAAAACAATTGTTAAAATCCGTTTTGTTTTTCTTTTATCCATTTTTTCTTTTTCGTTTTACAAAAATGTTCGAAATAACTGAAACAAATAAGGCAAAATAGAAGGAAATTACCAATTGATCCCGCAATAAAATGGGGACACACACTTCATCATGCAGTGCGCAAAAAAGGCACTGTGCAAAGTGCATATCGCCTTCAAATTTTTAATATATTTTTTTTAATAATTTTTTTTATATATTTGAACCTTTTTTAATAATTGTTTTCAGTGGGCCTTTATAATAATTAAGAAAATATATAAATATGTTTATTGACATCTTATTGACAACACATATAGTGTATTAACATATTGTAAGACATTATTTATTAACAAATTTACATTATGTAAAATATTTGACTACACCAGGTTAAAAAAATTAGTTACTAACTTTAGTAACTAACTTAATTAGTTACATAAATTAAGTGGGTAAACATAATTAGGTACTTAATTTAACTAATTTCTACCTTGATTATGTTGTTTGATAATATATTATGTACATGTGTGAGGGAAAATGTGGGTAAGAAATTTAAAATACAGGACCATTTTTTCAGTTTGCACATCTGATTGTAATTTATTTACTTCATGAAATATACCAACCAAATACAGTAAAACCACTATACATATTGTATAAGGACAAACCACTATACATACTATATATGGAAAAATCACTATACGTACCATATATGGTCATATATCATAATATAAAGTAGATATATCTCATTTTCCTTTGAAAAATAATGAATGGAAAAAAATATACACGATTGTGTTTTGAAAATTGTTTGAACAAAAAGGCAAGGCAATCAAAAACTGAAAATTAGACAGAAAATCACGAACTGAATTGTGAGAATCACAATTTCAAAATAGCTCACCTTAAGTTGGTTGAACTGTGCTGGAAGGGATATCGGAACCATATGCACAAGCAAGTCCTCAGAGAGTTCAAGTCTAAGTGCTTTCAACCTTGAAACAAGATGAGACATTTCCATGATGTACTCCCTGGTGTTGCCTTTACCTTTATAATTCATTGAAATTAGTCTACCAAGGTCGTACCATTTTCTGCCTTTTCGTTCTTAACAAACTTCTTTTTAATAGCCGCAAGGAAATCCTTAGCCATAGAAATTTGTTCAAATATAATGTTCCTGAATCTTTCTGGAATGACATTCTTCATGATCATCATACACATGCGATTTGATTTATTCCACATTTCCATATTCCTCGTGTGATTAGAGGTACTCTTATCCTTAAGAGGTGAAAGAGAATCAATTCTTAACGCAAGGTCGAGATCCATGAGTCCAATAACTATCAAGAAGTTCTTTTCCAGGACTTGAAATTTGAGTCATTTATACTTTATTTACTTGATGCTCGAAGTAATATTAGCTAGAGTAATAGCTTGACAGAGAACAGTTAACCAACCTACAAGCTCACTAAAATCCTAAAATAATAATAAATTTAAACAAAGGTAAACTCCATCTCGAGACGCCGGACACTCATTAATATTTTAACTTTGGCTAAAATATTAACTTGTAAGTGATGTCTTGGTGTAGTAATCAAACATTAATGATAAAAACATATCGAACAAGAAATATTCTTTTGGGCTGATTTGTTGTTCACATGTAAAACTCAATATTAATCATGTATTTATCATTACAAAGCATATGTAATTCTACCAAATATTTTCCTTCCTTTTGGGCCGGTAAATATTTACATAAGTTACACACACATAGCATTTTTATATTTTAAGAAAAAATTAATTTTCACAAGAGATGTCACTTTGGCGACGTGTTGGTTCAATTAATTCACGTCAATATATATATAAACATAATAATGTTCAAATTTAAAATTGTACCGTAATTAATCCTTAAAGTAATTGATAAATAATTAACTCTATGATCCTTAAAAATTATTTTGAAATTATTTTAACAAAAAATCTATAAAAATTCTAAACAATTTATTTGATAATCTTTAAAATTTGTTTTTGAAATTATTTAAACCAAAAAACTGAAAATAATCAAAACAATTTATTTAAAAATCCTTAAATTAAAAATTAATTTTACGATTCCTAAAATTCATTTAAAAAATTAATTTAATTAATTCATCCGTAAAATTAATTCACGTGAGCTATGCCCACAGCTCCTCCTTAGTGCTGCGGGCCGAAGACCCGTAACCCAAAAAACACACTATTTTTTTTAATATCCTTCAATTGTAGGCTTCGGCCCACAACTTGAGTGTGTTCACGGGCCAATTGGTCTGTGAACAAGTAACCCTAGGCTTCTTATGCTTACAAGACTGGCCGCCAATCCTTGTTCCCTCACTACCGCGGCCAGACGGCCGCGGCTTCCTTTAACAGCCACAGCCAGACGGTCGGGGCTTCCCTTAGCCGCCGTGGTCTGATGACTGCGACTTCTCCTCTCCAGCACGGTTAGACCGTCGCGTCAGTCACCTACCACCGTCGACCACCATCATAGGCCGGCTATCTGAATCTGATAAAAATATATTGAAAAATAATACTGAGAAAAAACATTCTCAAATCCAATAATTGTTGAATGGGTTTGATACCACTTGTTAGATAAATTATTATCGGTATAAACTGTATCTTTAAAGTTTCAAGAACTCATGTTGAATACATTACGAATCAAATAAATGATAAAATGAAAGCGTACCTGAATCATGATAGTAGATCATTATTTAGAGTTAAGCAGTTGACTTTCCAGATTTACACGATTCTTTAACAGAGAGTCTTCTTTGATTAAGTCTCTTTATTTTCTCTCTAACGATGAGATATCAGAGAGAATAAAATGATTTTCCTTAATTGTGTGACCTAGAGACCATAATCACTTATCGATAATATATATATTATCTTTTGGTAAATCTATTTTAACCCATCATAAAATAGAAATTACTCTAAAGTCTCTACACATCGAAATGTCAACAACTTATCAGATATATTAAAAATCAAATTACTAAAACCTTAGTTGATCATTTTTTAATTGAATTTAACCTTATTTGATAGTTCACACACATAATTATTCACATATAAGTCCAACATTGGTCTAAGGATCTAACATTTAAGCACCAGGGTGGAAGCACTAGAAGTCGTAGGTGCTCGTGCTGCTCGTAGCCCTGCTCACAGATGAGGAGGGTGAGTGTGGAAGACCAGATTCTTAAAGTTGAAATTTAGGGTATGACAATATATATATATAGAGAGAGAGTTTGACTATATTTTGATTCATTGAGAAATGAGAGATTTAGAAATAATGTATTATATATATCGGAGGGGTTATCGGTCAGTCTGGATGGTTTGGGTTCAAATATAAAAAAATTAACTGAATCAAGTTCGAGCTTTTTTGGTTCAATGTCGAACTCAACTGACCGCATATTTCTAAAAAATCAACAAAACTGGTAGTTTTTTATTTGGTCCGTTTCAATTTGGTTGGTTAGGAAAAAAACTTACACCTCCATCTTTAACATATAGAGACAAAAAAAACTTGGATCATATGATTTGCGTGATGACAAACCAAAACCAACACTCTGCCGTTCACTTTTGAATACCAAAAGACAATTGCACTCATTTGGACCGTCCATTTCAATCTTGATGGCACTGATGAAAGTAAGCATAAACAAATTCTTTTATCCGTTTTTTTCTTTTTTCCTTTTGATCTAAACTATCAAATCAAACAAACTGCTTAAATGAAATAGAAAACTACACAACCTCTATCTAGACCGGCCTAAAGTTTTTTCTAAAAAAATGACCGAAATAGCTCAAACAAATAAGACAAAAACAAAAAAAAAATATGGATTGGTCCCCGCGAAAAGCGGGGACACACGCTTTATCGCGAGTGCGCAAAAAAGACACTATGCACAGTGCATATTGCCTTCAAATTATATATATATACTTTTAATAATTAATTTTATATATTTGAACCTTTTTTAATAATTTTTTTCAATGAGACTTTTTAATAATTAATAAAAGATATAAATATGTTTATTGACATCTTTTTTACAACATATAAATAAAGTATTACATCTTGTAAGACATGATTTATTAACAAATTTACATTATGTAAAATATCTGAGTACACCAGGTTATAAAAATTAGTTACTTGTTTTAGAAACTAATTTAATTAGTTACTTAAAGTAAGTGGGTAAACTTAGTTAGTTACTTAATTTAACTAATTTCTACCTTGATTATGTTGTTTGATAATATATTATGTACATGTGTTAGGGAAAATGTGGGTAAGAAATTTAAAATACAGTACCCTTTTTCAGTTTGCACATTGATTATAATTTATTTACTTCATGTAAAAACCTAATTTTACCAACAAAATACAGTAAAACCACGATATATATTGTATATGAACAAACCACTATACATACTATATATGTACAAACCATTATACGTACCATACATCGTCATATATCCTAATATAAAGTAGATATATCTTGTTTTCCTTTGAAAAATAATGAATGGAAAACAATTAAAAATACACACGATTGTGTTTTGAAAATTGTTAGAACGAAAAGCAAGACAACCAAAACTGAAAATCAGAGAGAAAATCGCGTACTGACTTGTAAGAATCACAATTTCAAAATAGTTGAAATTGAAAATTACAAACTATAAATCACATATGCATATGGTAAATAAAATTATTACCATATGTATGAAATTTAAGATCTCAGTTTCAATCGAAAAAAGAGAAACAAATAACTAAACATATATAACAATAGATTTGGATATCAATAAAAATTTTACATTGTGTAATTAATTCATTTATCTAACAACACGGTCCAAAGAATCCACCATCCAGACCATATATCCAAGAGAAATCCATAAAATAAACCGAGAAACTAAGCAATTCAGAAACTCATATCATTTCCTTCGCAAAATAATATAAAACTAGGTAAACTATACGAAGTAAACTATAAATTTGGATCTCAATAAATTTTTACTCAATGTAACTAGTTTGTTTAAGAATAAAAAATTGTATTGTAAAAATTGTAATGTAATAAATTCAACTCATAAACTACAACCTAAATTGATTAAGAAGTATGTGAATGAATAGGGGTAATTTCAACATAATAACATAAATTAAATTTGTTGAACAAGAAGCAAACCCATTGCCGTCATTCTTCATACAATGATCAAAACTTGAAGACGAACTTCCCACAGATTCGATCCACAAAGATGTATTCAGTTCGGTTACCAAAAATGTTAGAAAAGAATCGTCAATTACAGAACCAGATTAACAATTGAACATCTTAACAACTAGGGTAAACATATTATCAAAATAATCAAATAAGATTTTAATTACTTATGTATTTTGAAGAACCAATGCGATCTTCTACAGCAAACTAGTCAGAAAATTTTGCCCCCAAAGCCTAAACAAGGAACCGCGAAGATATAGGTCGCGTCATAGAGAGATCGCAACAGAGAGAGAGAGAGAGAGAGAGAGAGAGAGAGAGATCTATGCTCTCGTCGCACGTCTCTCCAACAGTAAACGACTCAGACATCATTGTTGTCAAAGCCAGACGTCATGGCTGTTGGTTGGCACTTCTTTGCGAGAGAGAAGAGAGAAAAGAGAGAGAAGAGATCTTCCATATTTAGATATGGGGATAGATGCAAATAGAGATCTATGTCTTTCTATCGATAGGCACGAGAGGAGTTCGTTCCAGGATATTATAAATAAAGGGAAAAAGAGAAAACTCTCTCAATTGGTTTAATGAGCCAAATCCGGCCATATTTGTAAAAAAATTATGAGGTGATATTCTTTTTTATGGAGCTTCTATCATGCGGGGAAATCCGAGCACGAATGCTGGCCGTTGTGGTTCTTGTTTTTGGAGAAATTCAGATCACAGAAGGTCCGGTCAGTCACATTATTTAATATTTTAAATTTTGTTAGTTCACCAAAAATTTATAGGATTTCACTATAACGTAGATGAGTTCACCTAAATGTAAAAATTAATATTTTTTGGAGAGGTTCACTTAAAATGTAAAGGAGCTCACAAAAATATAGAGAGGTTTATCAAAATGTATAAAATTTATAATTTTTTGAAAGTGTTTACCTAAAATATAGTGGGGTTCACAAAAAAATGTACATGAGTTCACCTAAAATATAGTAGGGCTCACCAAAAATCTATTGGGGCTCACCAAAATGTAGATGGGCTCATAAAAATGTACAAAATAATCTTGGAAGGGTTCACAAAAAATATAGAGAGATTCACCTAAAATGTAAATGGGTTCGTTTACCTTCAATGTAGAAGGGTTCACCTAAATGTACGAAATTGACTTTGTACCTTAAGCTGAACCCTTTTACATTAGAGGTGACTCTCTATACATTTCAGGTGAACTACACTATATTTTAGGTGAACCCCTTAATAAAATATTAATTTTATACATTTTTGTGAACTTCTCTATGTTTTAGTTAAACTCCAATACAGTTTTGGTGAACCTCACTTCGTTTTAGGTGAACACCTCTAAGAATTATTAACTTTGTATATTTTGGTGAACTTATCTACATTCCACGTGAACCCATGTACATTTTTTTGTGAACCCCACTACATTGTAGATGAACTACTCCAAGAATTATTAATTTTATACATTTTAGCGAATCCCTGTACATTCCGGGTGAATTCATGTACATTTTAGGTGAACCCATTCAAAAAATATTAATGTTATACATTTTGATAAACCCCTCTACATTCTAGGTGAACCACTGTACATTCTAGGTGAACTCCACTACATTTTAAGCGAACCTCTCTAAAAAATATTAATTTTGTACATTTTGGTGAACTCTTTACATTCTAGGTGAACTCTTGTACATCTTAGGTATACACCACTATATTTTTGGTGAACCTCTCCAAATAATATTTAATTTATACATTTAGGTGAACTCTTCTACATTTAAGGTGAAACTCTTTACATTTGCGGTGAACCCCACTACATTTTAGGTAAACACCTTCAGGAAATTTTATTTTTTAAATTTTGGTGAATATCTCAAGCATTTGTTGTACCTTATTACAAATTCATTGAGCCCCTAAAATTGCAATCGTCACTCAATGGGTCTCAATCGCCACTCAAAAGCTCATAATCGTCATCATGAAGGTGTTAATCGCATCTTCATGTCCAATCACTATATATTGAGCCTAGTCGCCATCGTTCACCTTAATCGCCACCCCAACTATGGTGATCACCATGTATGGTTCTAGTCACAATCTAAATGGTCCTAATCACTATCCAAATGGCTTTAATCGTCATGTCACCCATAAACCCTAAAATGTTATTTTTTTTAATTAATTAATGTATACCTGGCAAATCATCTATAAATTTAGAAAAAACTTATTCTCTCAACTCAAACACTCATGATATTCACATGAATGTGAAATTATATTGGATTGAGTAAGAATTCCCGAAGCAAATGACCACTTATTCATAAACTCGATAAAAGTTGTAATTTATAAGGTTGTTGTACTTTTGTGATAAGTATCATGTGAGACGGGTTTTTACCGTGTATAATTATAGGTCATGATGTTATAATGATCGGTAAATCGTATTTATCGGTTTGACGAACACGTATAACCATGATGTTAGATTCTACTATTAAATCGAACTTATCTGCTGAAAGTTTGAAATTAAATCTTAAAATTTGATATTTAACCTTTTATTTTTATAATTATAATCTTATAAAATTTGAAAAATAATCCTATTTACATTGTTAATTTACAACCCTATAAATATTTATTTTAATCTAACTTTATTTAATTATCAAAATTAACCCCAGAATAAAAAAACCCTATTCCCTTTTCTTCAATTCGATACTCAACCTTCTCCCCTCTCTCAACACTTCATTCTTCTCCATTCCAACACTCTATTCTCCTCCTTTCTTGTTCATCTCTTCATAGCCCGAAAATCTCATCAAACCGCCTCCAATGTAACACCGCGAGTTGTATTCGCACATCCCTTGCAAACCTGAGTCAAATTATTGCCAAACCCACCCAACCCACGACCTCAAACCCTATATCCTTCTAATATTGTCTTCTTTCACCAAAATGGCTAGAGGAAAGTATAAAGTTACAAAAGAACGTTGAGTTTCACTACACAACCGAGTTCGAGCAGTTCGAAAGGATCGTACGATACAACCGGTTATCGGGTGAAAATATTTTATCTAAATAATCAAAATCTTACCAGCCTTTCTTCATCTTGCTGCAACGGAGCATATATCCCATCCAAACAAACATGATGTACTTTTTTCTTATGTGTTATATTGTTAAAACGCCTAATAGATACTTAATTCGTTCTAGAAATTGGGTGTTTTTTATGTGATGATTGTAGAAATATATGATTGTTGGTAGAAATATATGTCTTGGATTGTATTTTCATGAATGCCCGTAAGGTGTTTGACTAAATGTCATAATGAATTATATGACGTATTTTATCATTGCCCGTAAGGTGTTTGATAAAATGTGATATTGAGGTCTATACTATATTTGTATGAATGCCTGCATCATATTCGATGAAATGTTATAACACATCCAAGGAAAAAAATGTAAATTTTTTTAACAAAAAATTGGTCGTTATGTGTTATAGTGTTAAAACACCAAATAGATACTTGAATCATTTTGAAATTTAGGTATTTTTTATGTGATGCTATTATTGGTAGCGATATACGTTTCAGATGAAAAATTATTGTGTATGTTTATATGCCCCTAAGGTGTTCGACGAAATGTCACAATAGGGATTCTAGTTTATTGTCATTGCTTTCTTTGATATTTTTCCTCTGTAATACATCTTTATTCACATACATTTTTTACTGAGTCATGACTTAAATTTTGGTTTCCTAGGATGAGTTCTATGATCTTGGTGTACGTGAATTTGGGAACACTACACTAATAGCTCGGTGGTATAATAGGCTTCCTGAAAATGCGAAAAGGAATGTCAATGCTTCTGGGTTTAGGCACTTAATAAGTATATTCAAAAGGGGGAGATGGATCGCATCCTATTTAAAAGCTTGGCCGAGAACATCTTCGATACAGAACATATAATATTATTTCCACCTCTTCTAAATACGTCAATCTAAATATGCATAATTATTTCCACCCCTTCTAAATATGAGCCGTTCGTGGTTCATTATTTTTCCTCAAATTTTTAAAATTCGATCCAATAGAGTATACAACCAAGTTCATCCATATTAGCAAGTTTGCAAAATGAGGATTTCAATTGTGAAATATTTGATACGTTACGAGAGGTCGAAGATTTCTACTACACATACGCAGGTGATGTTGGGTTCCGTGTATGAAAAGATGATAAAAGCAAGAAAAGAGGGGGGAACTATGTTACGGAGATGAGTTTTCTTAAAAGGAGCCCGATAGAAAAAAACATATGGGTAGAGAGGCATCAAGCGAGAACCAAGAGGCTTGACAACGGTGGATTGTCATTCTTGTTGTAGAGTAAACTTCGATAAGAAGATGAAAAAATGGGTCATTAAATATTTTGAAGCTAAACACAACCATCTCACCGCCTCATCACATGACGTGCCTTTTCTTCGATTCAATAGAGTAGTGAATGTAGTGGACATGGCTCAGGCAACAAGTTGCACAATGTTGGTGTCAGGCTAAGCCAAGTGTTTGATTACATGGTCGACCATGCAGGCAGTTACGAGAATGTGATGTTCTTAAGAATGGATCTCTACAATAAGATGGACAAGCAGTGAAAATTGCATGTAATTGAAACTGACTCAGTGGCAAATCTTGCTCTTTTTACTGTAAAATTGGAGATGGACAATGTATTGCAAATACAACATTGACACAGATAATCGTCTGGAAAATTTGTTCTGGGCAGAATCGACGTACCAAGTTGACTATCACTGTTTCGACGATGTATTGACGTTCGGTACGACCTACAAGACGAATGCATACAAGAACCCGCTCGTGATTTTCCATGACATGAACAATCACTACAAGATCACGATATTGGGTTGCGCGTTATTGGTTGATGAGACTACTGAAACCTATCAATGTGTATTAGGGACTTTCTTGGATGCCATGAAAAACAAGATGCCTCAATCGGCCATTACAGATGAGAATAAGGCGATGCGTAAAGAAATCAAGAAGATGCTGCCCAATCGTAATCATTGGCTTTGTGCATGGCATCTTGAACGAGATTCCCAATCAACCATGCATAACCTGGAATTTATACAGACCTTCAAGAGAGTCATGTCTGAAGTCTTTAGTGAGGAGGAGTTTGAAGAGGAATGTGATCATTTGATAGAGTCGTTCAACCTTAGGAAAAACAAATGGGTACAATGGATGTATGTGAGGCCTTCCAACACGAAAAATTCTTTGCATTCATGAGAAAGACGCAACGATCTGAAGGTATGAACGTGTATCTCTACTGATTCATTGAACGTCGATCTAAAGTATTTGAACTCGTGCTACAATTTGATCGGATGTTGGCACGTGTTCGACATGCAGAGAGGTTGGATGATTTCAAGTTGATAAGTGAAATACACGTGCTTCAGACACACTTACGTGCGCTAAAGAAACATGCGACAAATGTGTTCACACACAAACTATTTAAATGTTTGCGTAAGGGGATCATGAGTGAGGCAACATTTATAGTTTGTGCTTTGACACAAAAATGGAGGCTCGAAATTATTCGTTGATCGAGTTTGGGGTGCTGAATCACTCATAGTAGTGATACGAGACAAACAACTTGATACACTAAAGTACAACTGTGGCAAGTTTAAATCATTGGGGATAGCGTGTCGTCATATGTTCACTGTTATGAAAGCTAAACTTATGCAAGAGATCTTAAGCACGTACATCCTAGACCGGTGGTGGATCACTGCGAAGAGTAATATGCTACCAACCGGGTCAAGCCATTCTCATTCGGATATCGATGAGAAAGTATTGTTTGGTACAATTTAATCCAACCAGCTTCCAAAAGACTTGCTCACTTTGCGTAAAAGTTGAGTGAATGGTTGACTGGAGCCAAAGTGGAGATTGGGATGCTGTGTACAATATATGATGTGAAGCACGAGGATAGTGTAGTGATTAAAAGAGGATCCGTTCAAGACCCGATAATTGTGAAGACAAAGGGCAGCCGAGGTGCCAGCTCGTGTAAAGCACGACCAACCACTCATCGATGTGGCTATTGTAAGAACACTGGACATACCAAAAGGACGTGTCGAAGAATACCGAGCGATGTACATGCCATAATGCCGAATGGTACTACTAATGATCCAACACCATCTGACGTGCAAGGTGCACGCGCGACAGGGGTCTTCGGACAAAGTTTATCCCACGAACAACCATCATTTCAATACCCATTCAATGTGCAAGGTATGTACCAAGTTCTGTTATTCAACCAATCTGCATACCCACCACAATTCAACGCACAAGGTGTGTACCCTATGTGCAACACAAACATCCCATACTAGTACACATTTTTCGTATCCCCCACTGCAATAAATATACATTTTGGTATTAATTTACTTTCATTGGTGTTTAGGAATGTTAATATACAAATATGTTGTTTCTGCATGTAATATAACAATCATTGTACATAATAACTTGCAAATTTCAAACATTTAAGCTGCAAAAAATCCAAGTTCACCGGATAATATAACAATCAATGTACACAATAATTTGCAAAAATCTGTTTAGTTATATTTGTACACAATAATTCTGCAAAATCTGTTTATCATCACTGCACAAAATAACTTCAAAAATCTGCATATTTATTATTGTACACAATAGTTCTACAAAATCTATTTATTATCACTGTACAACAACTTATAAAAACTTCTTTATTAATTATTGTACACAATAATATACAAAATATGTTTATCATCATTATACATAATAACTTAAAAAAATCTATTTATCTTCACTTTACACAATAATTATATAGAAAATATGACATAATAATGTATACAATATCTATCCCTTCATTTTCCCTCTTCGCCATCCTTTGCTTCAAAACAGATGAGTTCCTACTATAAAATTGGTCAACGCGCTCATGTATCGTTGTATACATGGTGTTTGAAGGATGGTTGACGATCTTCAACATAATCTCACATCAAAGATCCTACGATTTCAACTCTTGTAAAAATTTATTCTGAATATTCACTGAACTATCATACACCTCAATAAATTCAATAATGATGGTCGCAAATGAGCAAATCAAGAACAATAAGAAAATTCTCAATTACATAACTAAAAGAACCCTAACTCCAAACTAAAGCAAAACAGAAAACAAAGCTCTTAAGCTTGAATATTCACTAAACTATCATACAACTCAACAAATTAAATAGTGACAATCACAAATGAGCAAATCCAGAACAATTAGAAAATTCTCAATTACAAATTAAAGGAACCCTAACTCTAAACTAAAAGCAAAATAGAAAATAGAGCTCTCAAGCTTGAATATTCACCAAACTATCATTACACATCAACAAATTCAATAATGACAACCACAAATGAGAAAATCTAGAACAATAAAAAAAATTCCCAATTATAGAACTAAAAGACCTCAAACTAAAACATAGCTCTCAAGTTTAATAAAATGTAAACAATATCTAACAATCACTCCCCACACACCACAATCACTCTTGCAATGTAATAATAAGTGCATCATTAAAGGGTGAACGAAGCCCAATCAAATTCGCGATCAGTGAACTTACCCATTTGATTGGGTGACCACTTGGGGTGGCCTTGAAATTTTGAATGAGCAGAAGGTTCTTGGCGGGGACAACAAACCTAGGAGCTTATGCCCAGATATCAAGTTCATACATTCTAACTCTAATTCCATTCACAATATGTAAAAGGGGAATCAATGCCAACATCACACATGATATAAGATATTAGAAATCATGACGAGGGGTTAGAACATACAATCTTTTTTACTTTTTCTGTCCGTTCCGCGTTACTCTGGGCATCTGGCAAGGTGTCCTATATGGTAATTTCCGCCTCCATGACGGAAATCTTGGCCGTTAACCAATGATCTCTACTATCGTGTATCGACATACATATATATGATACACACACATTTACATAATCATACTAAGTCAAACTTTAATAATTAACTACATTAATTTTGTTTACCGTCCTACGTTAGCTCAAACGTTGACGCATATCTCTTCACGAACTTGTGTTTGCTTACAAAATTAGGAAGTTCTACTAATTTGGAAACACATTGACTCTGTAGTGGCACAACAAAAACATAATATACAAAGTACATACAAACATAAAATAAGGATGATACTGACTAGTAGATACTCACCTCAAACAACGTGGGAAGAGACCAGAATCTGTTACTCATCGGCGCCAAACGAGTCTGCAAGGTCATTGAAACAGCCCCATACTAAAAAATACCTTAGCGGTTAAATTCTAGAAGCGTTATCTTCTTTAAAGTTAATTAAGCATTAAATAGGAAAAATATAGCTTAATTTAGATATATAACTTCATCAAATCCTTTATTTAAATTTAGCAAATATTGAATTCAAATACTTAAATAATAAAAATTAGCAGCGGAAACATAGTCAATTAATAACCCATTATTTTTAAGCTAAAACATAAAAAATAAAGAATAATTAATCATAAAACATTATCTAAAATCTTTATTCAAAATATTATACTGAGTTTGGTCCACCCATAAAGTGTCGTCTCGCAATTACTCGTCACCTAAAAAGTTTAAGGAAAACGAAATGAGCTGAAACCAAATAAGTAAAACCTTACACACACTTAGCAAACACATGTGCATCCAAACTTGGTTAAATCATTTGTGTTTGACATAGACTTTATATAAATCATTTTATCACTTTATTTCATTTGCTTTAACATTACATTTTTCATTAAAGTCCTTTCATGCAAACTTTTTATCACATTCTTTTCTTTACAATTTCCATTGTATTTTTCTTTACATTATTCACGAGCTCACTTGTGTAATGTTTAACCAATCAGACGCAGTTGACCGTTATTACGAAAACTATTTTAACTACCGAATTCTTGGTAGTATCGCTGGACAAGCCAAATGATCATTAATTCACATTGTATCGCTAGACAAGCCAAGCGATCATTCATTAACATTAACCATTAAACATTGTTGGGTCTGCCGGTCCCCCACGTCCCATTTTCCACACCCCTTTCATGGCATAAACATACACCTAGTCCTTTAAATCTTTATTTATTATTAATTACATTCATATAATAAACCATATTGTGTAAGTGTGTACGTATTCACATTCATTAACATTACAATACATGTACATCATAAATAACATAATATTATACAATTAAGCATTGTATTACACACAAAAATATTATATATGTGAGATTCACTTACAAAGAATCGAGCGAGAGTACCATGATAAATAACCCAGTATCATAATTTTCAGAGTATTTCAAACATTAAACTATGTGTAAAATTCTACACACTTTGAATAAAATCAACAACTATTGCTGTGAAATTCAAATATAGAAGATCACAAACTATTCAAATAATAACTAAAATTATTTAATAAATTAGGCGGAAAAAAACTGGGTAATTAATCTAATCAAAGGGGTTCGGACCGTTTCAACAAGACCCGGTCGGTCTGAACCATTTCGGTCATTTGGCTTAGACTGGTTCGGTCCTGTTCGACTGATACGATTCGGGTCGGGAGAAATCTGGGTCGGGTCAGGACATACTGGGTCGCAGGACCCTGTACAGTCCAAAACAGAGAGAAAGAAAGAAAGCAGATAAACAAAGGAAAATTTGATCCTTACCGATGAAGTGGGCGGCGATGATGATCTGCTACAACCTCAAAGATCAAGAGGCTGCCATTGAAGAGGTAAACAGAAGGAAACCGAGGGAGGGGAAGAGAAAAATAAATAATGGGAACCTACCGCAAAGAGGATGAAGAACGCAGAGGAAAAGAAGAGAGAGATGGTTGCTTGGTGCGGGAGGGAAAAATCGAAGAGTTTAGGTTTTAAAGCAATTGGGTTAGGTTTAGAGACAATCCTAAGAAAAATAAGAGGAAAAAAATGAATAAATGAGATACTCACTGGAGCAATGGACGGCGACGAGGAAAGAGACGAAAACAGGGGAAAAGGTGTAGAGGAAGAGGATCTTCGCAGGGAGAGGCTGCTGCGTAAGAGAGAGAGGGTTGGAGATTGAGAGATAAGAGTTTATCAATAATTAAGTTAGGGCTACTCTAAAGGGTATGTGCACATATAGGTGTGAGTGAGCAGGAGAAAACAAAATAGTGTTAGGGTTTTCTTAGAGTGTAAATGCATATATTGTATGAGTGAGTTTGAAGAAAAATACAAATATAACCCATTTAAAATTTAAAATAATATCATCTAATTAATATGTGGTTTACAAAAATACCCCTTAAGAAGGGTTGGAGTATTACAGTTAAAATGTTGACAAACAAGTCTATAACATTCGAGTCAAGAGAATTATCTGGAACGAGAGTCTTTAGGTCTATCCATTTAGCATCATGGATAAAATATTTAACGAAAATCTCACTGCAAAAGAAAAATAAAAGACAACCTTAATTAAAATTTGTTAGATTATTCTCTTGTTAGATTAGTGTGACTACTACCTATCTATTAAGTTTTTTTAAAAAATATCTCCATTGAACGTTGATCTTTGACTTTCAATAGGTCCTGCAACATGTACGAACCCACTTTAAATACATTCATGTTTCGTTTAGTGGTCGGTTTACCATTTAAATAGGGTGAACTGTAGATGATCATTTTTCCTCTCGTAAGTGCTGCGCAACTGCATCGAGCATTGGCTTTCGATAGACTCGGTCAAGACTTGTTTGTCCTACCAACACACAACCCCAACTAAGGTGTTAGATTATTAGTCAGATTATACATGTTATATGAATAAAAAAGATGAAATACGAATAAACAGAATAATATCTTTCGACATCCTTTATATTGGTCGTTGCGACGCGTGCGCGATGGAAGTGTGGAGGCGGAAAGCCTTTAAACTTTTAATGAAATGAATCTTTTAATAAAACAAAACTTACGCAAAGCCACGATAATCAAATAGAATTTTCTATTGAAAACTTTTTTTCAATCAGTCATAATCTATTATATATTTACAAGTTAAAACTATAACATGCAATGTTATGAATCATATACCTCTTGTAGTCTATATCAAGTTTCCTTGCAAAAACTTATCGATCCTCCGTTCCCACGAAATCGTTTCAACGATCAGTAGACGCTGAGATCCACACCAAGATCTTTCAAGTCAATACTCAACACATTAGGACGTGTGTTGGCACATTGAATACTCTAAATGTTCTCAACAAATGAGATCTAGAGATTTTACTGAGAAGGATTTTAGTGAAACGATTCTCTAAAAGAACGTGATGATTATTCTTTAAAAGATTTGATAATAATTTAATTATCTAATTTCATAAATTACATATCTTGTCTCACTTATCGATAAATAAAAAAATCGATAATTATTTACATATTTATAATTTCCAAAAATTATATTTAAATATATAAATAATTTAATTAATTAATCACATATAATTATCTCATAATTATGTACTTACCCCAGAATAAAAATTTCTTTCACACCATAGATAGCGTACTATAGATGTGACTTTGGGGCCATGAACCTATAATCCTAAGTTTCAATAAACCAGATTATTAGTTAAACTTTTTAATTAAATAATCTTATTTATTAATTTAATTATTACTCTATTATAAATATGAAATTGCACTTTTAGAGATTATAGAATGTATTTAAAGAATATTCTCGTGTAGTCCACTGACATAATCATTTCATATAGTTCTGTCCTCCAATTATTGGTTCGTAAATTAGAACTGGTCAAAATTACCATTTTACCCTATTAATTATCTATTGATCTTTAAGTACCATTAATCCACTAGTGAATGACTAATTTATAATCTTATTATAAATTTGAGGTCAATAAACATTCAGTTATAGAATTAACACTTAAGAGAACTAACATATGATCCGTTAGGAAAACTTAGATTCTAAATCTTGTAAAATCATATCATCAGCCATCCACATCACTGAATCTCCAAAATAAAAGTGACGAGCCTCATTAAAAAAATAGGTCTTAACGAGTGAATCAAAAGATCAAGTTCATGCATAAAAGTTCATGACTGCTCAGGATTCAGACTAATCTACATATGATCATCGAATTGATGTGTATTAAATTTTCATGATAAACAACACGTTAATAAATATATTAATTCACATTGATCCTGTCATATATAATCTTATTATATAAAGTATTTTTACTAAGATGTTTATCCACATCAATGATCCGTATCTAGACAACACGCATTCATAATGCTTAGTGAACCGTACTAGCAACCATTTATTAAATATTTCATACTTTAATATGTTGCTGAGAATTTTATTCATTATCTATGATCTTAATCATCTCGTACTAAAACAAGATCATAATCAAATTAATGAATATGAAATTTTCAGATATTTATATAAATTGTTCAACAATAATTTTAAAGAACAATTATAAAAAAAATATAATCTTCTTTAAATTTTATATCAAAATGTCAATACACATGCTTTGAGGGCAAAATCATCAACCTTTTAGACGTTCCAATCATATAGCCAGATGGTATCCTGACCAATAGCAGGTCAATGGATGATTTGTCAGAAGCATCCAGCTAGATGCATAGATCATCCTTATCACCTTTATCTAAAGGTGATGAAGAGTCTGTCAACTCTTCTTCGTAGGAGGGAGTCATTTCCTCATAAAAACATTCGCGTTCTTTACCTCAAGTCGGGGTGACGCCTGGGTCATCGTCTTGGGCTTGAGACTTACCAGTGTCTCATTTTAAAAGATTCGCCAAAGTTGTACAGATCTTCTATTGGACGACCATCATCTTTATCCGCTTCTCAATTATGCTGGGTCGATCGATTTTCAAATTAATGAAAATTAGATTTGAACCACGAATGGTTCATGGGTAGAAATATCAATTTTTTTATTCAACTTATTCAATCAAATTAATCAATTTAAAACCAATTTAAGTTTGATCATTCATATACGATGTTAAAATAAATAGATTAAGGGAAAACAATTTTTCACCTTTACTTTGTATCAGAGAATTTCTGAACTGGTGGAACTCCCTCGAGTGTTCTTTGTGTTCTTCAAGCTTGAAGATCAAAATCATGAACTTGATATTTAATGAACGATTTTTGAATTAGTCCACCAACAACGACCCCTTAATTTTAGAAATATAACTCAGAAGAATTTTATGTAGGAATTTGAGTGTGGGCTCTCAAAACGATTGAAGAAGAAAAAATCAAATCTTTCTACTCAGATTAATTTTCGGTGGCAACAGTACTGAGAGGAGAAAAATTTTTCTCTCCCTTTTGTGTGTCGATAACAATAATTGTATATTATCCTCATTATCTCTTTGCAATCAAATTGTTATTAGATATTTATCAAAGTGTAATTTTCAATATTTACAAATATACTCATATAATTTAAAATTTCTGAAAATTCCCATAATATTTATTATTGCCAAAAATCACATGATCTCTTAGAGTTTTAGTTGTATCGAAATTCATCAATCGAATTGATAAATATAATTGATCATTATCAATTAATTAATTAATTTATTTTATTTAACTAATTATTCAATAATTAGAAAATAATAAATAATTAATTGAATACAACAATTACACTCAACTAACTTAAGTGACATCACCTATCACATATAGGTGTAGAAAATATGTCTTGGCACCAAAACACATTTTTGTCCAACTTAGTTCATTTTTCTATTCTTATTCTCTGAGCTATTTCTGAGACCGTATAGACCCACATGAATAAAGCTTAGAATTCAAATACCCGATGAATTTATGTCCATAAATTCTTGACCTATTTAATCCTGACATCGTACGACTCCAGTATAAGTTCGATGCCGAATCAACTCTCGATTCATGCATGCTACATTTTTCTGTTGGTGTAAATAAACTTTATTTATTTTCATGGTCCACAAAATATTTTAACATAATACCGATCATGAATATGAGAAATAAGAGTGGGATGTAAAATTACCATTTTACCCCTCTTGCTATCATTTTTTAAAATCCTTTATCGACTGTGAATAAGAAAGGCATTATGGTGAATTGTCTCGTACAATTCACAAGTCTTATTCAATGACTCATTTCATCAAATACTCGGCCAAGTTAATTTATTCACACACCCATTAATAAAACTTAATGTGATATTGTTGATTTCATAATCCAACCACGAATTTTCATATATGTGAATCACGCAAGCCCTACTTAATTAAATTACAATCTCAACAGTCGAGGTATTGCTCGCCAATTCGAACTCACTTATTTGACATATCAAAGATTGCAACTAACCAAGTCAAATTACGCATTCACCTCACGATTATGGTAATTATGAAACTATCCTCAAGGTGTAATAATTTGATTTAGAGCTTAGGGAAACATTTTTAGGTTCTAAACTAATTTGTTACCGGTCTATTCAACATGTTCATAACATGTCTATGTTAACCATTTGCGTCGCCACTCTTATGTCCCAAGACTGACATCTAATAGCTCAACTTAACGGTCGTAATCGAATTCGATTGTCCAGTCAATCTTAAGGCTACGAATATCATTCTGAACTATTTCAGAAGAGTTCGTTTAGAGACGATTCTGTCTGCACTCTTCTTTCATTTACAATAGTTTCAGGACTTGAGTAATTTATGAACACATTTTAATTTAAAAGAAAACTTTGAATTTATTCATAAAACATTCAGTAATACAAATGTCCGAGAAATAACTAAATACACATAAATAGTTATTACACGCTACTTTATGGACATATTCGAAAAAATTATTTGTCATATATCCGCCCTCGTGGAGCTTGCCTCCGCCTGAAGAGCGAGCACTTGTGCACTTAAAGAACATAGCTCTGGCCCGGCGGCCTGCTCTTCACGTAGATCTGCACCCACATTCTCGTGAACGTGCGTATGCTCGCGGTCCTCTCGAAACTCACGGTCGCCCGAACGACTTGTGCAATTGTATCGATCTACATAATACAAATACAAGTGAATTAATAATAAATAATCAATAGTAATCTAACCAACCAATTTTGTAATATTCTAAAATGCTTACTGCAAAGCTTTTAGGCCATCCTACCAATGAAGTTACAAACTTAATAATTTTTGCAACGGCCTGGTCATTCCATACTAGGAATCAAGGCTGGTTCAAGTCAACATATTCGGCAGCGCATGCCAACTTTTCCAGATAAAAACGCAACAACAAAATGAACTTATTAGCAGATTTTAGTATGTTATAATGCAAAAATAAGACCAATGTACACTAAATCTAGAACCTGGATAAATAACAAGCATTCGATATTGCTATCGTGGTGGTTCTTTTGAGACCTCGCGACACCATCCATAAAATCTTCTTGAAGCAACAAACGCTTGCCTCCAATAGTCACCATCAGACTTCTCAATCAAGAATTTCAACAAGGTGTTCACCAAAATATCACCTTGGGCGTTGGCCCACTTCACCCTTAGATTTGATTTCATTCACATCACCATCTAATTATATCTTCTCACCTTCACCGACGATGCCCGGTATAGAACTCACATCATCTGCCATCATGTTGAATGTCGACCCATGGACATTTAATGTGCAGGTGGTTAGATCGAAACAACCTAATGGTTGCTTCAAGAAGTTCATCTTCATCTTGCGACATTAAATATTCAACCCTCTGAATCCCATCTCGATGATCGATCTCCTTTTCCTCAAATCAAAATTTGCAATAAGATCCATAAATTTCTCAAGAGTACAACGTGTGAGCAACTTCCGTTAAAGGCATGCCTTATCAGATGGCTAGGATCAAATTGTTCTGCTCCGCCTTCTAGGGCATTGATTTCATTATCCTTGAAATAATTGATTTGCACTTCCTTCGTCATACTGTTCCACAACTCAGCTAGTTCTTTTCGTGTCTGCATATCACAAACTCACTTAAATTACAATTAAAATTTATCAATTTTATGTTATAATATAATGTTTGTTTAAATATACTTGCTTCAACACCCTTAAGCTTTCCACCTGAAGCCCTAATTTTAGCACATTCTTTCGCACTATTTTAATTACCAAAAATAACATTAACATTGCAATATTTGATATGAAAATATGTAACATTAAATTAATGATCTCATTAGTTACTTACAAGAAGCCAATGAAACCACCCGGTGCCCTCTTCACGTTCAAATTTGTGTCAGCCATCTGAAACATATGTTAATATAATCAAATTTAGCTTGTGACAATGTCTTCTTATCATATTATCCCTGGTATTAATTTATAATGGATTGAGCATCATCTAGTGATAATGCTAAGGTCCTATGTACCATTAAATTGATGTTCATAATATTATGTTCTTAAATACATATGCCCCAATTATGTTATTAATCAACTTTATGCAATGACTATTTGAGATGATAACAAATTAATTGGAAGTGGCATATATCAACAACCTTAATAAATGATAAACATGATGTGAATGTCAATAGCTTGCGGAAATTGAGGCAAGATTTCACGAAAATATGGACACGTAAAGAATTTGAAGAATGTAAGAAACTTAGTTGATCTAGTTGCAACATGCTTTTCTCCAAGTTTTTCATAATTTAGCATGTTAAAAGAGTCATATTAGTAAGTTTTCATCACGAAGGTAAGCTAGTTAAAAACTCTATTAAAGTTCAAATCTCTAGAATCATATAAAAAATGACATTGATCATGTAGTTCTCTCTAAAGTATGACTTTCCATTTTGTTTGATTGCTTAAAGGATAACATGTACAATAGCATTCTTCAAATAAAAAATATACATATGAAATAACATTATTTCCATGAAAGTAAAAAACCTCAAGTAATATCTCCTTTCAACTACAATACTCCATATAGAAACATGAAAAAGGCAAACCATGAGAAACTAGTCTACAACATAGCAAGTTCCATTTGATTAAGTAAATTCAATTCAAGCTAAATGATATTGAGACATAAATTCTTATACGAGTTCAAATTCCAGAAGTAAATGACTACCAACTTTATCAATGCTGACAAGTCTTCCCTATTGATGACCAATAATCTGGAGGTTTCATCTGAAAAAATAAGGAGACACTGTTATAATTAGGTGAAAATCAAACTTCAAACAAATGTTATATTCTCAAGTAAATCTATTCTAACTATTTCTCAAGAGCAACCCATAATATTAAAGTATGAACATAATCTAACCATTTTTCCAAAGCATAAACAATGAAGTAAGGAAGCATTACATAAAAATGTCATTGGAATACATAAATTATTCACATACAAAGGCAGCACATCTAGTATACCATACTGTTCTACAACCATATATTTTACTATCTTATAAAACTATAGTCATCCATATATATATTCATAATGATCTATATATGTCAACTGACCGATCACAGCAAGGTTGCTATACAAAATAAACAAAGTTAACAAAACTAGCTAAACAAAACAGATCTAAACTAGGAACATCCACAACACACTAATTATACTACAAGAAACTCAGGGATATGTAGGAAAATTTTCATGTTATTTCAATGATAAACTAATGGTAACTCATTGACACTACCATAAAAAGTAACTGCGAATTCAAATATGTATATGTGTCATGCAAATAAAATAATATATGTACTAACATTTAATCATGGAAACAACTACAATTTACATTTTATCAGTACTGTCTAAAGTATATCAATGATATACTATAAGTAGATTATAGATTGACTACTTATGAATTAATGATAAAAACTAAAACAATAATGCCAAATAGAACCCTGAAATCGGGTTGAATAACTGCTAAGTCTATTTTTACTAAGATGATTATTCGATAATCATTGAAGACCTAAACCATTAATTCATAAACCCTAATAAAATACACGATTCAAGTAATCATTTCACTAAAAAAGAAAAATCATTAGAAAATCTCATAGCATAAAACATCCATCTCTTCATAGATTAGCAAAAAAAGAAACAAATATGTGGCCTCTATCAGGTAAAAAATGCATAATCATATTAGCATTTCGGTTTAACAAGGATGAATATCCATTCACATTTTCTTAGACTTAGTGTAAGAAATATGTAAACTATGAAATGTCCAACTAAGAAGATATTCATTTCAATATGAGCAGCTAACCTTATGATAAAGTAAGTTTCGGTCACTAAATACCTATTCGTCCGACTACCTGGACCCAACAAATCATTGCATCCTTAGAAATAGCACATTACAGTTTTCATGAGAAAACACTAAAGCAGTATATACTTCTAGTTGCAGATAAATTATGTCGATTAACAACTAGGTTACATATATTAAATGCTTCAAAACATCATTAATCGAAAAGGATAACTTTAAAGTTAAACAACTTTTTGGGGTATAAGAGACATGTAACTTGCAGCAGCACGCTTCTAAAATTATGTTGCAGACACCATCTTCAGCTACCTACATAAGACAAAGCTTCAAAATAAACTTTGCTTCATCTCCTCCATTTAGTGAGAATGTAAATGAGAAAGTAGAGAAGAATGAAAACCGCAAGCAGACCACCTTTGTGACAACAATAATTGTTTCAGCCCATTGAGCTCACAACACTCAGACACTATTTAACTATAATACAAGCCATGACAATATATGTTGACCCAACTAATAAGTTGAAGGGCACAAGATACCAAAAACATGTGCTAGACAAGCTATAAATATAAAATTCTTTTTATTGTAAAATGCTTAAATATATATGTAATGAAACACACTAGGATTCCTTTGCTTGCCATAAAGGCCCAACATCAGTAATATATTGCTTAAACATCAGTTTTTGTACTTTGACAGCATTGAATTGCCTTCAAAATAAACATTTATGGCAATCACAATATCCCAGCTACCCCAATCTTTATGGCCTAAACTAAAACCTCATGGGTATCAAACTCATACGAGATAAATATGATGTAATCATTTGAAGATTTAACCTATAACAATCTAAAACTCCTACTTCAAGAGCATAATACAAATACATCTCATAAAAATAAGTTCTCACCAAAAAAATTTCATGCCTATGAGAAAGAAAAATAAAATATTTATACTCACTCAAATGGATAAATTAGCTTCTATTCTTGTTTGTCAATCAAAACAGAACCAAAACCCTAAATTGTGAAACATTCAAATCGCAACAAGAGGAAGAAACTTCAGAAACATTCAAATCCAAAAACTTTTACAACAAGAGGAAGAAAAATGACCTATGGCAGAGAGCTCGATCATATATGGATATCGTTGAACTTGAAGGATTCATAAACTTATCGAACCAAAACCCTAACGAGAAAGAGAATCAATGTTAGAGAGAGAGCACTATTGACTGAGAGAGAGCACTGATGATGGAGAGAGATCACCGACGATGAAGAGAGAGAGAGCTGAAAATGGAGAGAGAGCCATTAAGGAAGACAAACGCAAAGAGAGCCTGGACGACGAAGGCAGAGAAAGAGCCTGGACGACGAAGAGAGAGAGCCTGGAGATTGGGGATGAAAATCCCAGGGATTGACCGAGTTTGGTGTTAAGCTTTCAAAGAAAGCTTTGGACTTTCGAAGGAAGCTTTCGAAGAAAGAGAAGAAATTGTAACCATCAACCCATTCAACAGATAAAATCTTTTTCTCTACACTTTTTAATCTAACGGATGAGAGTCTCCTTGCCTCATCTAACGGCTAGGAAGACTCCCAGCATCAATGCTGGGAAAATTTTTCTCGACATTGAAGACAAGTCCTCTTTTTAAACCAACTTCAAAAAGTAATGAATTTTTTCATTTCCACTAAGTCAATCTTTTCCTCAAATGTTGGGCCTCTAACGGCTTAAGATGAAGATCCATATTCATGACTAAGAAAGCTATAAAATAATGAATATATACATGCATGAGCATGATTGCATGATGAATTGTTCCCATCCGTAAACCTCTCTTGGCAAAAGAGAAATATAATAAACTTAAATAAAATAACAACGAAATTCCAAGAAGAAAAAGTACACCTGTGCATGTCTATAGTAGTTCATATTGAAAGTTGTCCTCTCGTTTAGTTTAGGGAGTTCTCTAGGGTCCGTGCCTTTTCTAACTATTTTGATGGAGGATAAAAAAAATGGAACTAGAAAAAGCTCAAAAAGTGGGTCTGATCCCATTGATGAGCTTTATAAAGGTCTTCACCGAGTCAAGCTATCGGCAAAAGAAGATTGTGAGTTAGTAAACCTGAGGAGGCTATCTTAGAAAATGTAGAAAAATGTCGTCTAAGCGCGATCGGTAAATTATTCTCGATACGTAAATACAACCAGACTTGATTGAAAAGCTTCTTATCCCATGCATGGAGTTAAGAAGAGAGGGTCTGATTCATCAAAGTTGGTAAGGATTTATTCCAGATTTTCTTTCAAGATAAAGCTTCCCTTGTAGAGGGTACATAAATTGTATTATGGATTTCACGCATAAAGACCCACTCAGCCCAATTCCTATATAAAATGTCATTTATAAAGCCCAGAACAATTGAATATAACTTTAAAATGATATAAGGTCAAATTATGACTGAATGTCACATGAAAGGACATAAGGTCATCATTTGGCTGAACCTCATACATGGCCGAAATATGACCGACTCTTACATAAGGTCAGTGTTTGGCCAAACCTCATACACGGCTGAAATATGATCGATTCCTATATAAGGTCATCATTTCGTTGAACCTTATAAAAGATAGAGTAATGTCATAATTTGATCGAATCTTATAAAAGATGACATAAGGTAATCATTTGGCCGAATCGCATACAAGACAGAATAAGGCCAAATTCACAAAAGACCGAAAGGCAGAATCCCAAACTTTAACTTAGTCAACAAGACTAAAAATGGTAATACCGAATGACACACAGTAGTGTCCTAAGATCAAAATAATCACAAGTAGGGAGAAGAGATATAAAGCTTTCATTAAGAATGAAACTGATGATTGGATTCAATAAATAAGAAATCCCTACATATTCCTCAATTAATGAAGACTCTTCATTTTCCGTAATTAATGAGAAAACCTCTTCATATTCGGGCATAGATGCTGAGTTATCTATATAAAGTTGAACAATTCTCAAATGAGGTATGGCATTCAAAACACACAAATCTTTCTACATCATTTCATTCATTCACTTCACTAACTTGAACGCCAGAGTGTATTAGGTTAGGCACTATACCGGTGTCAAGCTAATATCTTCACGTTTGTTTTCCTCTTTATGCTCATCAAGTGACATTCAAAGTCACACGTTACATAATCATCAACAGTGGATTTCTAACATTTATATCCCTATATTTTTCTTTGGAGAATGAGCCTTGGCTTTTCGAGGAAAGCTTAATTGTTGTCAATAAATGGTGCCCAATAGCTAGTCTCTCGGCTGATGCTTTCTTTTAGAACAAATTTTAGATTTGAATATTTGGTCTTCCCCTGGAATGTAGAAATCATAAAGTAAGGGAAATAATTGGTGGATGCTTGGGCAAGATGGTTAAGGGATTTTCCAAAGAGGGCTTTGAACTGAAATAGTATATACGGGTAATGGTTGAAATCAACATTACCCGTCCTCTTCTAAAAGGATTATCCATTAAAATGGGGGAATACGAAATGTTGGGTATGCTTCAAGTACAAACGCATCCTTCGTTTTTGCCTGTATTGTGGTTAAATCTTTCATGATAATGGAGTTTTCCCAGCAAAGCTTTTAGACATGGACCATGGCAGCGACAAACCTAAATATAGTGAAGATCAATCTTAGAGATTTGACTTGCGTAATGAGAGTATGGTGATTAGAGACACCAAGACTATTAGATTTAGAGAGGAGAATAGAGAAGAAAACAGGAATCACCCCTTCCTCTTAGATGGTGGATATAGTGCCGTAGATATCCACGCCGCCACCCACGACGGCCAACCCCTCCCTGTTGACTTTGTGGAGTATGGAAAAAAAAATCTGGTGTTAGGTACAGCAAATTTGGCAGAGTTGTTAGAGAAAGACTCATCCATTCCTTTGTCAGTGGATTTTAAGGAACCAAGCACCGAATAGAACATGCCAAAATCAGAAAGTTCTGGGCTAATGAACCTTGAGGACAATGTACCTCCACATACCTACGCGGGGCCCTAGATGAAGAAGAAGTATGAGACTTCATTCCCACATCCTTTTATTTTGGAGCCCCAAATTATGGACCTACGTCGGATAAGAATAACTCTCAAATAATGGGTCGCATGGCCTACAAAAAGCATAGAAGGCACACATTAAATCAGGAGAAAATTTATAGAATAAACAAGTTTTTGAAGGCTGTTTTAAGAAATAATAGTTTTCAATAGTTTTAAGTAAATAGTAGGTTTCCTAATCTGTCAATAATTTTTTATTAAAATGACCTTAATCTATATATGGTTTGTTTGATGATTTTTCGGGTATATCAGACGTATAAATATGATATACTGATTTGAAATATGCTAGAATTAAGGATGTAATTAATGCTTAAAATTTAAAATTTGAAATATATATATATATGGTGTGTTTGATTATTTTTTGAGTATATTAGAAGTACATAGACAATACACCGATTTGAAACATGCTAGAATTAAGGGTGTAATTAATGATCAAAATTTGAAATACGTAATCTATATATGGTATGTTTGATGATTTTTCAGGTAAAACAAAGTTATATAGATGATATAGTGATATGAAAGATGCTAGAATTAATTATGTAATTAATGCTCAAAATTTAAAATTTGAAATACATAATATATATTATGTGTTTAATGATTTTTCGGGTATATTAGAGGTGTATAGATGGCATACCGATTTGAAAGATACTAGAATTAATAATGTAATTAATACTCAAAATTTAAAATTTAAAATACCTAATCTATATGTAGTGTGTTGATGATTTTTCGGGTATATCAGAGGTATATAGATGATATATCAATTTAAATTATATTAGAATTAATATTGTAATTAATGCTCAAAGTTTGAAATTTGAAATACCTAATCCTATACATGGTGTGTTTAATGATTTTTTGGGTAAACTAGAGATATATAGATGATATATACCGATTTGAAATTTGATTTACCATAATCGTTCAACAAAAAACATAGTGATTTACCATAACAGTTCAAAATTTGAAATTTTATATACTGATGATTTTTCGGGTATTTTGAAGGTATTGATAATGTCATTAATTTGATATTGATTAAAAAAATTAATGAAATAGCATTTGAATTAGAAATCATTAATTACCAGATTTTTAATTAATTAAAAATAGTCACCAAATTAGATTATGAAATATGTATATTTAAAGTTAAAATCATCAAACTATAATTTGGTCAACAGATAGTTGATGACGTGGCAAGAAAATTATCTATTTACTTTAAGTTTGAAAAAAAATCATTATTTCTTAAATTGATTTTCAAAACTTATTTATTTGGTGTAATTAATTTTGAAACAAGTAATCATGAAGGAAAAAGTGGAGAATCTTCCCAGTTCTTTAGTGGGCCAGCAATATAGTTACAAATGTAAAGGAGATGTCCCAACTGTTACAGACAACATTGCATGCGTGAAGGAGGAAGCATTGGGCACAAAAAATTTTAGGATTGAAGATTTACAGATTTCAACATTTAGAGGGTGGAGGTAGCCGACCCTAACACGAGTGAGCCATGAGAACCCTGACATGGAATTGTGTGTAGAGCCCCTTGACTATCCTCGATCCGAAGGCTTAATTATGTCCACTTTCTGGATTTATTTTTCCTTTTTGAAATAAAAAAATTTATAAGAGTTCAAGCTATTAAGAAAATGTTGGGAGCTTTTGGTTATGTTATTGTTGACTCGAATGGGTTGAGTGGTGGTTTGGTTGTGTTTTGAAAAGAAGATAAAATTGTGGAATTAGTTAAATATTCTAACTTCTTATTGAAGTTAAAGTCTATGGGATAAAAAACAAGCATTAGAGGCTATTTGCAGTTTATGCTAGCACCCAAGACAATATTCGAGAAGAGTAGTTCAGTATACCGGGAGCCCGTGTGTTGTCTTAGGAGACTTCAACAGCCTAGCTTTCTCTCATGATAAATGGGGTTCAGAGACGAGGAGTCCTTCGTTATTCCTCATCCCTTCTCTTATGGGGGAGGGTAATTTGGTTGATATTGGCTTTGTGGGAACGCCATTTAATTGGAGTCATAAGAGAGCAGGGAGTAACCTAATTATTGAAAGACTCGACAAATGCCTAGTATCAGCGGATTGATTACTTCAGAATCTTTTAGAAAACCTAAGGTTGTTTTTCAGTACAATCGGAAATGGTTAGAAGTAGAGGGATGCAAAGACACATTTTTTAACTGCTGGAAAAATGGTCCTTCTCCCTCTTCATTGTGTCTGTCTTCCAAGCTTAACCACCTTAGTATAAAGCTGTTCGAATGGAAACGTCAGACTCCCATGACCAATTCAAAGACTTTAATGTTGAATCCGGAAACCAGTTGGAGAATTTGTATAGCAATGGGAGTGTCGATATCGAAGTCATAAAATCCCTCGAATCTCAGCCCCAAAAAGCTATGGTGGAAGAAGTGAAGTATTGGAGGGATGGAGCTCGGGGAGACTGGTTAAGTCAAGGGGATTGGAACACCAAATTTTTTCACGCCAAGGTCTCAAATAGAAGGAGAAATAACAGAATTTTGTGCCTAAAATGGAACCTGGGGAATGGGTCACGGACAAAAGCGAACAACAGAAGTTAGCTTAAAGTTATTTTAAGAGTTTTTTCTCCTCTTATGTCCCATCTATGGAGATTCTAGAGGAAAATTTGAGTGGATTAAACCCGCGGCTTAGCGAAGAGGTTAAGGAGCTTCTACTTAAACCAGTCTATGTGGAAGAAATCATCAAGGCTGTTTTTGACTTATCCCTACCAAATCGCCTGGTCCGAATGGTTTTTTAGCAGCCTTTTTACGGCAATGGTGGGACCTTGTGAAGGAAGACATATTCACTTTTGTGCTGGATTTTTTCACTTCAGGTGTTCTCCATCCTGATATTAATACAACCCATATTACACTTATTCCCAATACCCAAACCCCGACGAACATGGCTCAGATGAGGCCTATAAGCCTTTGCAATGTGTTCTATGAGATCATTTCCAAGGTGCTAACTAATAGGCTCAAAATGATTATGAGCAAGATTATGAGGCCCTTGTAAAGTGTTGTTGTACGAGACAAGTTTACTGCATACAATATTCTCATCACACATGAAATCTTATATTCATTCAGAACCCGTAAATCGGGTAAGAATTGGAAAATGGCTATAGAGGTTGATATGTCAAAAGCCTATGATAGGCTAGAATGACAGTTTGTGATCGAAACTCTTTGAAAGTTGGGATTTCTGGAAAAATGGTGCGATTAGATTTCTGCATGTATTTCCATTGTTCTTATAGAATCGTCATCAACGAAGAGACATGTAGCGCCATACCCCAAACGTGGCATCCGACAAGGTGAACCTCTTTCTCGATATTTATTCATTCTGTGTGCGGAAGTTTTATCTTCCTTATTTATCCGGGCTGAATCTGATAGGGAGTTAATGGGTTTAGGGTCACTAGAGGTGGTATATCTATCTCTCACTTATTATTAGTCGATGATTATCTACTTTTTTTGTAAAGCGAATAGGAAGGAGTTCTTAGTGGTTGCGAATATTTTCTCGATATATTGTCAAGCCTCGGGCCGAGTATTAATTTTGACAAGAGTGCTCTATATTTCAACACCAACACTCATACTATTTGTTCAGACTTGGCTGAATTCATTGGCATCAAGAGAAGCAATTCTCTTGGGAAATATTTAGGTATGATGTCTAACTTTAGTTTGTCTAAAAAGATATTTTTAAGGACATCCTTGATAAACCATTAAGAGGATTACAAGGTGGTCTAAACATTTTCTTTCTTCGTTCGATAAAGAAGTGTTGATTAAATCAATAACTTTAGCCATCCCAAACTATGCAATGTCATACTTTAAGCTTCATGTCTCCCTTTACCAAAATATTTGTTAGCACATCTCTAATTACTGGTGGAGTTTCATCAAAGAAGGAGAGTGTCCATTGGTGTATATGCGATAAATTAGTGCGTCCAAAGTCGAGAGGCGGACTAGGGTTTAGAAACTTAGTGCTCTTCAATTTGGTCATGCTTGCCAAACAAGGATGGAGGATGATAACGATGGAGGATGATAACTGGCCAAGCTCCTTTACTCTTTAGTTTCCGAAAAGGTAAATACTTTAAGAATGGTAATTTATGTCTACCAAGGTGGGGTGTCATGCTTACCAAACAAGGATGGAGGATGCTAACTGGCCAAGCTCCTTTACTCTTTAGTTTCCTAAAGCGTAAATACTTTAAGAATGGTAATTTATGTCTACCATGGTGGGGTCTAAACCCTCATGGATTGGAAAAGCTTGATTGAATGTAAGAAAATTTTACAGCATGGTATCCTCTGGAACATCGGTAATGGCTTCACAGTTCAGATTTGGGATAATCCTTGGCTGCCCTGTCCCCATTCTTTGAAGGTTATTTCTTCCAGGAGGGACAATATTTATTTAGTCAAAGATCTCCTTCTTCCAGATGGTAGGGGTTGGGACGTGAACATGGTTTCTTCAATCTTTGAAGAGGAAGACAGTAAATCAATTCTTAGCATCCCTTTTAGCAGATTTGGGAAGAAGGATAATATCATGTGGTACTTTTCTAGATCAGGCCAGTATATTATGAAGTCCGATTACCATCTAGCGTGTGGCTTAAAGGCGAATGACATTCTAGGCAAGTCTCCCTCAGGATCCTCAGCAACACCAACGATCTGGGTTCGGCATGGAAGGCTTTGTGGAAGCTCAAAATCCGTCTGAAACTTCGTGCCTTTATTTGGAAGCTACTAAATAACTACATTGCTGTAAAGGGTAATTTATTGGTTAGAAGGATGAGTATCAACCCCTCTTACCCGCTTTGTTGCAAGGAGATTGAGAGCAGTGTGCACTTGTTCTTCAGATGCCCATTTCCCCAAGCTGTTTGGTTCAGTTCCCCATTGAATCCGAAGACAATGGAAATTCTAGGTACTGATTTTCTAGATTTTTGGCTCTGGATTATTCATAACCTCCCTACTTCAAGATCTGCATGCAATGGGACTGTGGAGAATTTGGAAAGCTAGGAACAATCAGTTGTTTAATGGTAGTATAATCTCTCATTGTGAAGTGCTGAACATAATTTCTGAGTATATTTTCGAAGCTTAGCAGGTCGGTTGCCCAGTTTATCAGATTAGCGGTTGCCCTGTTGTAGAAAACGTCCCACTTCCTTCCTCCGAGCTTCTCAGATCCGGCAATTCTCCTTCAACCTGGAAAATATATACACATGCAGTCTGGTCTCACTCCACCAACGGATGTGGTATGGGTTGGTGCCTAATCAACCCCTCCAACACGGTGATTGCGGTTGGCTACAAAATGGTGGATTGAGTCTTGAACGCCTCTGTTGGTGAAGCGATGGCCAAAGCGTGGGCTTTGGAGAACTGTCTCTCACGGTGTCCCTCGCCTATCACGGTACTTGCAGATGCTCTTAGTTTAGTTAATATGATTAACGGCAACTGTACCATAGATGGGTATCTTCAATCTTCGGTTGATGATATTTTAGTTTCTAGGGGTTTATTGATTCTGTTGTTTTACTCATGTCCCTAGAGCTAACTATATTATGGCCCATAATTTGGCCAGATTAGGCTCTTGAAAAGTGCCCTTGGGTTTCGACGCGTCCGTTTCCTCTTGTTATTTCCTCCATTTTAGATGTAGTTATTTCTTAATACTAACAAGTTATTTGACAAAAAAATGCCAACAAAAAAGAACTCCGTCTGAAATTGTGGCACAGTATTCCATGTATTTCAGGATATTCATGCACATAAATGTTGGTTGAACATGTTGTAAGCATACAAGTGTCACGGTCTCTATGTACAAACTATAAAATCCATCTAGTTCCATTCTATACCCTGCCCTCCCCTTCGTATGTATTGATCGCTATCCATTTTCCTTACATCCATCCCGAGAGCAGAATTATACCGAAAAAGATTGAAAATGGATAAATCAGGAAAACAATATGTTAAATCATTATGAGTCGACTGAGCTCATTTTAGATAATAATAATAATAAATGAATATGAAAGAACACTAATAATAAAAATGAACACAACGGCGCTACCTAATGTTGCTCATGGTAAATTACGACAAACTTCTACTTATTTCTTAATTACAAGAATACCAACACTAGTTTCAAAACTTATGTGGATGACTCGTCTAGTCTTGTTTCTTCCTAAAACGTTCCCATTGGTGTCTTACGGTAAGAAATTCAAATTGATATTTAATTATTTTTTACATTTTAATTTTGGGGAAATTTTGAGGAATAGAAAATTTTAGGGGTCATGTTTTAAGAAGTGTCAGTTTTTCAAAAGTTTTAGGTAAATAGCATATTTTTATAACTGTCAGTAATTATAGACTAAAATGATCATAATATAATTATGATATGTTTGACAGATTTTCAGATAAATCAGTGATATATAGTTGATATATCAATATCGAAGATGCTTAAATTGAAGAAGTAATTAATTCTCATAATAATTTTTAAAATTTGATTAATTATAGAAAGTCAATTAATGCTGGACATCAATATAAAAATGTGAATTTTAAAAATCGTTAGAAGCCACTAAAAATTCTCAAAATTTTCGGGTCAATAAATGATATATCATTGATTGACTGATCAATCTATTCGTCTCAATCTATTATATGGGTGTTTGAAATATTTTCAAGTCAATCAATGAGATGAGTCAAAAATATTTCAAACGCTTCTATAATAAATTGGGACAAATGGAGTGATCATTCTATTGATTGACCCAAAATTTTCGAGTCAATCAATGATATATCATTGATTGACTGATCAATTCATTCGTCACAATCTATTATAGGGTGATTGCATTGATCATCATATTGATGACCCTAAATTTTCAGGTCAATCGATGATATATCATGGATTGACTGATTACTCCATTCGTCTCAATCAGTTATTGAGACAAATGAATTGATAATCTCATTGATTGACCTGAAAAGATTTGATTTCGATATGATCAACAAGTAATTATTTGATACATCCAATTGCTTTAATATCTTTTATAATCAGCATCAGTTATAAAAAAAGAATTGACATCATTAATTAATATATTTATATAATTAATAAAAAATAAAATAAAATCTGATTTAAAATTCTGAAAATTCGGCATTAGCTATAAAAAGGAAAGAATTAACATATTAATTAAATGTTAAAATAATTAATAAAAATAAAATAAAATCAGATTTGAAATTCTATAAAATCAATGACAATATCGTGTCAAAAAAACTTGTTTATTTCTTTAAAATTGAAAAAAATTACTATTTTTTAAAATAAATTTCAAAACCTATCTATTCCGTATAATTACTTCTAATTTTATTTGCTTAAACTTTATAACTTATGTTACATTAGCGTCTTAGAATTGTTTATCGACCCAATGTATTCTCAAAGTTTTTAACCAAGAGATTAATCATTGTCATCAACAGTGTAAATCGCTGGTCCAAAGATTTGTTTCAAGATTCAGGAGCTTGACTCGAGTTGGGCCGAAAGCTCCCTACCAGTCGCCCAACCGCACTGATTCTGATAGACACTAACCTATACCAAAAGTAGATTTTGCGATAAGAACAAATGATGGGATATTTTAGAAGATATTTCACCAGCGACGTCATATAAATAACTGCCCTTTTAGCGTCTGGAGAAGGCAGAGTTTAATCAATTGAAAGACATATCGATTCAGTGTTTCTTTAGCGAAAATGGGTTCTTTGATGGGAGGATGGGATGCACCTGTACATGATCCTAAATTAGGTAAAGTTTTTTCTCTACCTGTAAGTATCTAATTTTAATCAATGATTAATTAATTAGAAGTTTCTGGTTAATTTCTTTTTCAAGTGAGGTGTAGGAGGAATAAGTCACTTACCAAAGAGGAAATTGAAAATTTTTGGAAATCAAAGAAGCCATCGGAGGTGGAACATCATCTCAAATCCATTTCTCCATCGATGTCAGAGTGCTTAGAGGTATAATTAATTAATTAATTTAATTAATTACAATTTTTCTTGTGAACATTTTTTTACTAAACTTGATTTAATGTACTATCAATTCCTATTTTATAGGAGAAAATGGGAGCTGGAAGAAAATATCAGAGATCAACAACGTTTCCTCCAGCAAAGACAGACAAGGATTCAATGCATTTTGATCAAACTGAATCCAATTTGGAGAAATTCAATAAAAATTGCTGGTAAGCTTTTAATTTTCTATCGTTAACTAGTAAAATTATCATAAAGAATTTAAAACTTGTTATTCAAAGAATTATTTTCACATAAATAAATAAGTGGTTAGATAATTTTTTTTAGATAAGTTAATTGGTAATGAAAATCAGTAGGTAAGTGATTAATTTGATGGGTTATTCAGGTGGACGAGGAGCAGCTCAGCTTTTCTAAACGAACCGCCGGTACTGTCGGAAGGAGCTACTAAAACATACATATCACAGTTTCACGTAGGCAATCTTACTTCGTCGAAGCAAGATAATGAGGAAGGATGATGTGATGTGCTAATTATATAATTAAGTAGTAATTAATGTTTTGGTTATCGATGATTATAAATCCGAGGTTTGTACAAAGTTGAGTGCTTCTTTTTGTTTAAAGGGGTTGGTGATATATCTAATAAACATGAAGTTTGTGTAGACTAACTTCTGAGGTTGTTAATCTTCTTCGTTTGGTCGTATTTGTATGGTTTTGTAAAAGAGGTATCAACAAGTTCTGATAATATGTAAATTGAGGGATTAATGATTTAATCTTAGGGTTTGTTGTTTTAGGATTTTTTTTGGAAAAATCCCCTCTATTTTCAATAGCAGGGGATCTATTTTTGTATCGTGACATTCCGTTCTAGAATTCTTCAATCTTTTTTAATTTTTTTTCTGTTTCTTCGTTTAGGTTACATTTTCGCAAGTGTAACAGATTTTTTTCTTGATTCATGGAACAAGAAGAGAGTATTCTGACCTATTGATTTGAACGGATGGTCATGATCATCACGATATTTTTGTCAAAATTAAAACCTCAAGCTTGAGCCGGAGCACCTTTTGAGGTATACAGTTTACAAAAATCACCAAAAATTTTGATTTTTGAGAAGTATCATGATCATCTATTAAGTGTTTGGATTGAAATTTTTTTATTTTTAAGAAGTATCATGATCAATAAGTGTTTGCATTTATTTGGATTGCATTGGACCTTTCTCTTTCATTTTTCTTTATTCTTATCCTTTTAACAATCTTCTATATGATAATAAAAAATGATTTTATTTATTATTATGAATTATTTGATTATTTTATATCATTCGAAATATTCATTATTTATTTAAATATATTAATATTTATTATGTAATAAATTTAACAAATATATTATTTATTATCTATTTATTCTGTTGAATTTAAAGTAGGTGTCAAAGATTATCCTTTTTTGTGTCCAAGACTAGGAAGACAAAATAATCCCAGTCTCTATTGGGGGTTATTACTCCTTTGTGCTTGCAGTTTACATGTATTCATCTTCTCTTGTTTCTCTGCGAAATGAATTTTTTTTTAATTTTTTTGTTTTTGTTTTTTCTTTTAGATTACATCTTCCCAAATTTAACAGATCCTCTTTCCATTGTTTTCGATGAATTGGTTTGTTACTGAGTCATTGTTAGAGTGACGTGTTTGAGTGAGGTTGTAGTACAACGTGGAATGACGCATGCATTTCATCTTCGCGGGTCGACACGTACGTACTTGTCTTTTAATAAGAAATTGGAGGTTCTGGATTTTTTGATTTATGTAGTTTCAAGGCAGAGTTTGGCTGAAAGCTAGTTCTTTTTTTCCTCAAATGTTTAATATTCACAGTTTTTATCCATTATAAAAACACAAAACCAAGATTCTTATTTTGGATAAGATAGTGAGTGATTTTTAGAGTGGTGATAGAGGTTTTGGTTACATAGTTGAAGACTTTTAATGAGTATACTGTGAGAGAGGGTGATAGTGAGTGCCTTTTAGAGTGGTGATAGAGGTTTTGGTTACATAGTTGAAGACTTTTAATGAGTATACTGTGAGAGAGGGTGACAGAGGATGTTCTTGTTAAGATTGTGGTAAAAAAAGTATTGAATTTTATTATATTTAATAAGACATTTAATCTTGATTAATAATAAATAATTTATTTTTATATTGTGCAATACATTTTTGTAAAAGGTTCAAAAACATAATAACATTTGATTTATAAGTCTTATGTAAATAGTTAATTTCACAGTTGTAGATACCGTATTTTATCCGGCCTAATACATGAAACATACATGTTTTATATTTTGACTCTTTTAATAATCCAAGACTATGTGTATAATTTGAAAGCTAATCCAATACTAAAATAAGAAAAGTGGTCCAAAGACTAAAAAGTAAAAATTGAAAAAAGAAGACTAAAAAGTAAAAATTGAAAAAAGAAGACTAAAAAGTAAAAATTGAAAAAAGAAGACTAAAAAGTAAAAATTGAAAAAAGAAGACTAAAAAGTAAAAATTGAAAAAAGAAGACTAAAAAGTAAAAATTGAAAAAAGAAGACTAAAAAGTAAAAATTGAAAAAAGAGGACTAAAAAATAAAACTTAAAAAAAAGACTAAAAGTAAAAAAAAGGCAAACCCTAATTTTGCCTATAAATAGGAATGAGGTCTTCACTTGAGGGGAGGTCTTGGAGGAGAGTAAAAAAAAAGGGGAAGTCATTTTTTTGAGTGAGAAAGAGAGGGGTTAGAAAGAGAGGTGATTTTAGAGAGAGGAAGAAGTTTCATATTTCTATTATCTTCATCTTCTTTCCATTTCTTCTCCTCAAGGTAGCTTATTTGTTTGGTACATTTGTTCATAGTATATTTTATTCATCTCTTTTCTTCATATGAATGTAGTTGATATCTTTTATATTTTTTTATATACATAAGTGGATTGTTCATTCCCTATCATTTCTCCTCATTTAAATCTTAACATTTTAATCTTATGCTTTGATGTTTGTTTTTACAAATTAGATATTGAGATTGTCTTTGTCATCAACTTAATTAATGAGGATGATGATGAAGTCTTGAGGGGTGGAAAAATTAACCAAATGTGAATCAACCCTTTTAATGGGTGGAAAGTGTACATTTGATGCAAAGATCCCCTAGGAT
>QANY01005264.1:0-63453 GCA_003255025.1 Datisca glomerata | reverse complement strand
CTCAACTGCAATCACCTTAATACCAAAAGTCCCTAACCCACTGGTTTTTCAGCTGGGTTCTTTAATACCAAGTGCATCACAAAAATACTTGCTGAAAGACTCAAGCTTGTATTACCCAACATCGTAAGTCAGAACCAAAGTGCTTTTATCCCAGGAAGGAGAATGGCTGACAATATTTTTCTCTCCCAAGAATTACTTAGAAGCTACCATAGATCACTTGGTTTGCCAAGGTGTGCTCTCAAGGTGGACCTTAAGAAAGCCTATGATAGTGTGAACTGGTCACTAATAGGTAAAGCTTTTCAATGGCTTGGCTTCCCAAATGTTTTCATTTCTTGGGTCATGGAGTGCCTTTCTTCTCCCTCATACTCAATGAATATAAATGGTGAGCTGCAGGTTACTTTAGGGGTGCTAAAGGAATTAGACAAGGGGATCCAATCTCTCCTTACATCTTTGTCATCATCATGGAGGTCTTGACAGGGATCTTGAGCTTTGCAGCCAAACACTCAGAGTTCCAGTTCCATTGGAGGTGCAAAGAGCTTAACTTAGTTAATCCACTTTGCTGATGACCTACTCTTATTCTGTAAAGGAGACAAAAAAGCGTGCATGTGCTTAAGGAAGCTTTGGCCATTTTCCAAGAGCTATCAGGGCTTCAACCAAATATTTCAAAGAGTCAACTGTTCTTATCAGGGGTGAGCGCAGAGATGTCTTCTATCATTCATGCTGAACTGGGTTTTACAGAAGGGTCTCTTCCAGTTAGATATCTTGGTGTCCCACTCATTACAACCAAGCTTACCAAATCAGATTGTCAAGGTTTGGTTGACAGACTCACTATGAGAATCAGTTCTTGGGAATCAAAGTATTTGTCTTATGCTGGAAGACTCCAACTTATCAAGTCTGTCCTTATGGCTATGGTCAACTTTTGGAGTGGTCTCTTCATTCTCCCTAAAAGAGTGGTGAAGACAGTCCAATGCTTGGTAAGAAATTTTCTATGGAATGGCCAAGATACTAAAGCTTCTGGGGCCAAGGTAGCTTGGGCAGACCTATGTTTTGACAAGGTACAAGGTGGGTTGGGCCTTAGGGATTTGGTTCTAGCTAATGAAGTTGCTATAGCCAAACACTTATGGTTCTTGCTACTCCCTTCTAAAAGATCACTTTGGAAAGATTGGTGTCAAACATACCTAATCAGAAAGAGTTCAATTTTCTTGGTTTCCATTCCTTCAAACCCATCTTGGGTTTGGAGAAAGCTTCTCAAGCTCAGGAGCAAGTTTCTGCCCTTTTGCTCTATAACTATTGGAGATGGTACTACTGTGAAGCTTCTTACAGATAATTGGCATCCTCTAGGTGTCCTTTGGGCCAGATTTGGGCAAAGACTTTTGTCAGGAACTTCTTGGACTATGGACTCTATGGTGAGTGTTGTCATTCAAGACAATCAATGGCATTGGCCAACTTCAAACACCTTTGAGTTTCTTGAGATTAGAAGTGTTCCAATTCCTCCTCCCCAAGCTCAACGACAAGATGTTTGGAAATGGAGTTCAAGTCAGAATGGAGATTTCTCTCTAAGTCTAACCTATAAGGCACTGTCCCCTACAAGACAACCGGTTAAGTGGGCAAAAGTGATATGGTTCTCTAAACACATCCCAATTGCAGCTTTATCTCTTGGTTGGCTTTGAGAAACAAACTTTCCATAGAGATAGGGTTGCACAATGGGACCAAACACCAGGGTTTTGTTCTGATTGTGTGTGTTGTGTTGGCTACCAGGAGACACATGAGCATCTTTTTATCAATTGTTGTTATGTAGCCAGAGTATGGGCCACACTTGTGAACAAATGTGATTTATACTGCTAGGTTAGGGATTGTGATCAGTTTGTAGATTGGATGCTAGCTAATGCAATAGGGAAGTCACTCAAAGGAGTCCTAGTTAAGCTAGCTTTTACTTCCTTCATCTATTATATATGGAGAGAAAGAAATGCAAGGATTTTTGAAGGCAAAATCAGAGATTCCAAGATCCTAACTGAAGCTATTTCACAATTAGTCAGATTAAGGCTTTGGGATTTGAAGTGTTTTGGCACTAATGATACTAATCTACGTTTAGTGGATAGATGGGGTCTTAACCCAAGCATTTTGTAAACCTTGGCTGTCTTATGAAGCATTGATATCTAATTTCAGTACTTTACATATTACCAGTTTAATTTGCGTGCAGATCTTAAGCCTCTAATCAGGCTCTAATTTTGTACTTCCTGGGATATGCCCCTTGTACATGTGTAAGTATCTTTTGGTTTATACAATTTGTTTACCCAAAAAAAAAAACATGGCAGCATTATTTATGGCCTAGGGAGTTTGTGATACACACTGACCATGAAAGACTAAAGCATTTAAATGGTCAAGATAAGTTGAACCGTAGGCACGCTAAATGGGTGGAGTTCATTGAAACATTCCCATATGTGGTTATGTATAAGCAAGGTAAAGAGAATGTAGTTGAGGATGCATTGTTGGGTTTTGAGCATATTAAGGAGTTGGTGCATTCCTAAGTGTTCCCATATGTGATCATGGGGGCTGTTTCGGATGATTTTTACTTATTTGATGGTTTCTTGTTTAAGAGAAATAGGTGGTGCATTCCTAAGTGTTTTAAGGAAGCACATGGAGGAGGCTTAATGGGGCATTTTGGGGTAAATCAGACCTATGAGAAGCTGTTAGCATATTTCTTTTGGCCTGGTATGAAACATGATGTGCATAAGGTTTGTGAGCAATGCAACATGTGGAGAAGCAAAGTCTAGGTTGAAACGACATGGGTTGTACACAGCACTACCTGTTCCTAGTGAACCTTGGACAGATTTGTCTATGGATTTTGTGCTTGGATTGCCTAGAACTAGGAAACCCCGTAATAATATCTTTGTCGTGGTTGATAGATTTAGTAAGATGACTCATTTTATACCACGCATAAAACTGATGATGCTAAGTTGATTGCTGCTTTATTTTTCAAAGAAGTTGTGCGATACATGGCATACCTAAGAGCATTGTTAGTGATAGAGATGTTAAGTTTTTGAGTCACTTTCGGCGTCTGTTATGGGGAAAGTTAGGAACTAGGTTATTGTTTTCAACTGCTTGTCACCCTCAAACTGATGGGCAAACTGAGGTAGTTAGTAGGATGTTGATTACTTTACTTAGGGCAATCATAGAAAAGAACATTAGGACATGGGAGGATTGTTTGCCATTTATGGAGTTTGCTTACAATAGGGCTGTTCATAGCACTACTCATTGTTCTCCATTTGAGATTGTTTATGGATTTAATCCGCTCACTCCTATTGATTTATTACCATTGCCACTAATCAATTTTGTGAGTGTTGATGCAAGTTCTAAGGCAGATTTGGTGAAGAAGTTACATAAGCAAGTTAAAGAGAGGATTGAAAAGCAAAATGCTCAAGTCACTTCACGTGTGAATAAGGGATGAAAACCCATGATTTTTCAGCCAGGAGATTGGGTTTGGGTGCATTTTCGTAAAGAGAGGTTTCCAATTCAAAGAAAGTCCAAGCTGAGCCCAATAGGTGATGGTCCTTTTCAAATTCTTGAAAGGATTAATGACAATGCATACAAAGTTGACCTGCCAGGTGAGTATAATGTTAGTGCTTCTTTTAATGTGGCTGATTTAAGTCCTTTTGATGTAGGTGATGCATTAGATTCAAGGTCGAATCCTTTTGAGGAGAGGGGAAATGTTAAGGATCAACCTACACTCCTCCCCGATTCAACATCTTAAAGATGAGCATAATCAAGAAGGCAGGTAGCAAGTTCAAGAGGTTTCTAGTCCAATTAGCATGCCTCAAGGACCAATAACAGGGTCGCGGTCTAAGAAGCTTCAACAAGCTTTAATCCACCATTTTCAAGGCTTAATCATTTTAGCTAGTGAAGGTGTACAAGGACATCAAAGCTTGGGGATAAGTGCAGCACGAGTCCAGTACAACTTGGTTCAAGTCAACGTGACTAATGGGTTGAATAAAGTAAGTAATGGGCTATTTTTGTGTTACCTCTTGGGCTGAACAAAATTTGACTTTATTTAGAGTCCATTAGTTTTATTTAGCTTTATATAGTCTATTCTTAATTATTTTTTAAAATATAATTAGGTTAGTTTCTTATTCTTGAGTTTTAGGATTTTAGGAAACCTTTGTAAATGCTATAAAATATGCCTTCCTAGAATGTTTTAAGAGTCCAGAATTTTAATTTAAGAAAAACTAAAAGGTTGTTTTGCTTTTATCTTTGTGTTCTTGAGTAGAATACATGCTTTAAGAAACATTCAAGTAGATTGATCACCTTCTTGTGGAGTGTTTTGAAACTGGATTTCAAAAACAAGTTTTCTTTATTCTAGTTCTTGATCATCTATCTAAGAAATATGTTTTTCTAACATTTTCTTAGGGGTTGCTGCCGAATTGGTTATTGTGGTTTTCACGTTAATCCTTCGTGGGTTCCTATACATAAACGGGGTCTCAAGCTTATTCTTGGAGGTTCTGTATCAAAATATAAAGCCATTTCAAAACAGACCCTAAGCGGCCCAATAGCAGCTGCTCTCAGTGAGATGCAGCAATAAAGCAAGGGGGGGGGGTTAAGTGCAAAAGGCATAGATTAATCGTGCATCAAAGTCTGGAAATTAAACTCTGGAAGAGCCTTTATAGCATAGTACCCTTACAATTACAAAGGAAATTAAGAAATGAAATGAAAACAGATCATGATCCTGGGTATGGTGGGCTACTACAAAGTAATTAAGCTATCTGGATCTGAGAGACCACTTGAGCAAGCAGAACCCCTATGCACCTGCAAAAGAACCATATAGCCATTGCAAAACAAACACAAAAAAGCTCCAAATAAGACCTAAGTGAAATGCAGCAATGTAGCGGTGGTGGGTGGGAAAGCCTCAAAAGCAAAGAACTGCAAGCGTGAAATAGTAGAATAGAGCCAAAGCCATTGCAAAAGAGTATTTAGCCGCACCAAGCTGGAGCCCTAACTAAAGCAGCAATGTAGCTAATGGGGGGTGGTGGGGGCAGGGGGTTAGCTTAGCCCTCTTGCAATTCCATACCTAGACTACCTCATTCAAGAATGGTGGGAGGAAGCTCCCAAGCATCCATTAAAGAAGGAGCCAAACTGTCACCCTGAACGCCCTTTGCAAATGAGAGTCTACCCTTAACATTATCTTTGATGAGTTTCTCAATTATTGCCTTGTCTCTTATCTTTCCTTCAAAGATTCTAGAGTTTCTTTCACTCCAAAGGAAATACACAAATGAGGAGAAGATGATCCTAAGTAAGTAAGCTCTCAAGGATGTTCCTTTACTCCAGACCAGCAGCCATGAGATCCACTTTGTCCAATTAGAAGCTCTATAAGAGAGGTTGTTACACTTACTTATCAAGGAGTCCCGAATTGTTTTGGCAAAGTCACACTCGATGAAGAGGTGGGAGTGGGATTCGACATGTCCTACAAAACACACAGTCAAGCATGCTCCGAGCTCTTGATTGGTTCCATGTAGCAATTTTGTCTCTGGTGGCAAGCTTTTGTAGAATAGCAAGCCAAGAAATGAAGCTGCACCTTGGAAAGCAATCTTCGGTTTGAGCTGGTTAGAGTCTATCTGGACAACAATGGGACTATGATCTGATATCCCAGGAGGAGCAAACTGACATTGTGCACTGGGAAAGGAATTAACCCAATGGATATTACTAAGAGTCCTATCCAATTTAGTCATGGTGAAGGTCCCATCCTCTTGCATGTTGGACCATGTGAACTGGCACCCAGAATAGGCCAAATCTTCCACCTTAATATGAAAGTGGCATTCATTGAACTCATTGAATTCCTCAGTCCATCTATCATTTCCCCCAATTTTCTCACTAGGCTTCCTAATGACATTAAAGTCACCCATAACAAGCCAGGGAAATGAAGGACATATTGTGAATTGGTTTTCAAGAGAAACCCATAGCTCTCTTCGTGATATCCTAGAGTTAGAGGCATACACAAAGGTAACAAAGAACTCAGTATTAGAGTTCAGAACTGAGATCTTACAAAAGATGTATTGGTCTGAGAAACTTAGAACAGACAGGTTGACTTTAGAGGTGTCCCAAGCAACCCAAATTCTACCACCAGGGGTGGAGGAATAGTTGGCACTACACTCCCAATTAGGGAAACAACTAGCAGCTATGTCCCTAAAATTCCTATTTTTGACATTTGTTTCAATAATAGAACACACATCGAAGTTGAAATCCCTACACAATTTTCTCACATCAGCCTGTTGAAGGGAACCATTAAGTCCCCTTAGATTGCATGTTGCTATATTAAACATAGTTATGAGTGGGGTACCACCCTGGCAAGTTTCATATTCCCACCTTTCTAGCTGGGTGGAGAGTAAGATTAGCTCTCTCTTTCTTCGTCCTCTTAATTTGTTTTCCAGATCTGGAAGCTAAAAGAAGAGATAAGGGAACCGGGGAGACTAAGCTGGATTCAGCTAGGAATGGTACAATGTTAAGATCTGTATGGGCAGGTTCATTTTGGATAGGTGTGACAATCTCACCTTCCTCTGGCAGAGGAACCAAAGCAAGCTCATTGGAAAATGAGTTAGCTAGAGGTGTTAAAATCTCAGCTTGGAACAAAGGGATGGATTTGGGGGAGAGGCAGTGGTCAGAAGGGGACGGGGTAGGATAAGGGAGTTGGAGGGGGAGGGGGTTGTAAAGGCTGTAGAAGGATCAGATTTAGGTGAGGTAGGTGGATTTTGCTTAGTTTTGGGAATATAATCACAATTATGTGCAAAGACCAAGCATTGGTGACATCTTTTTGGTAGTCCATCATAGTCCACTTTGACCATGAATAGGGTCCCAACCTTCAATACCCAAGTCAACATTGAAGTACACTCTAGTGTACACTTATCTCAATGCACACTCTAGCATACTCCTTTAATACCTTTTGCAGTGGAAGAGTCGGTGTAAAGGGGATTGCCGATGGCACTAGCAATGTGACCAAGAGCCTCACCCGACCAAAGTTCTATTGGCACATTCCAAAGTTCGATCCAAATTTGAATAATATCAAGACTTTCCTTGGTAAAAACACAATTCAATTGCCAAGGTTTGAGGATAAGGGGTTTACCAAGTAGGTGCCAAGGACCATCATCTAAGAAGCTCTCCATTTCTTCTATTGAGTTAAATCAAAAGTAAAAGAGTCCTTTACTAACTGAAACATCAATTAATCCTCTATAGAATCTTTTCTTTTTTAATCTAGTGAGAGAAACTCTCCCCTCTCTCTAGAATTCTCATTTTTGTTTTAGCCTCTCCCTCCCTTAGGGGAGGCCACGACCTCTAACAATGGTTAATGATGAGTACATTAAGCATGCTGCAGAAGTTGGTAAGCAAGTTTCAGGTGGTGTTAAGAAAGATTCAGCTAGTGGGCAAGCTAAGCTTGGAGTGTCTTTCAATGGCCATGCTGTTTTGAATGATATGGTTACTAAGGGAGCTAGGGAAGCTAAAACCCATGTTATTGGTTTTAATGCTCTTAAGCAAGGTTCTAATACGAAGAAATTTGGACCAGAGAGTGGTTTTGATGAGCCTGGGAAGTTAGAAGCTCAGTCCAAGGAAGCTTCGAGTTTATTAGTTGCAAAAGAGATTATTTCTGAGCATTCAAAGCTTAGAGACAATTTTATTTCTTCTGATCACAATCAGAGCAATCTACTTGAGCTGACTCTTTCAGACCAACTTCGTTCAAGTCTAAAGAGAAGTAGCATAAGAGGAGGAGCTAGAGGTGGTGCTCGGAGATCAACCAGCTTGCCTAGAGCTCCAAAGGTTGAAGATGATACTCATTACCTCTCTGTCAAAGGTAATGATGAGTGTCCTTTGATAGAAGACAAATCAAGCTTGTCTCAAATCATCTTGCTTGGAGAAGAGGAAAAGCAGCTGCCAAACATATCAAAAGGGAGAAGTGACAGCTCCTTTTTGGCAAGTGGGTGTGATGTGGTCAGCTTGGGGAAGAGTGAGGCTCTAGCTCCCAAGCTTCAACTTGGTCAACAATCTACTACTATCCTTTCAAATAAAGGAAAGGACACTCAAAAAGGTAATTATTTATTAGAGAAGGCTCCTCTCTCCCATCATGACGTGGACAGCCCCTTAGGGCGACAGGTGGCAGCTTCTTTGTCTAAGGGGAAAGAGAAAGTAGATGGTGTTTTGATTGAAGGGAAAGAGAAAGAAGATATTTCTCTTTTCTATGACAATGATGTGAACGTGGGTGGAGTTCCAAAGCTGGTGGCAGATCCTCTCTCCTCCCTTAGCTCAACCTCAGCTTTGATTGTGAGTGACAAGGTGGATTTGACTTCTACCAAAGATGTCAAGGGCTGCCATGGTCGTGGGTTTGAGCTTGGAGAAATCTCTCCCTCTCCTAAACCAGATTCTAATGGAAAACAGAAGGTGAGCTCTTCTCCTCCTTCCCCAACTTCTTCTTCTGAAAAGCTGCATGAGAATAGAGTTTATAAAGACCTTTTAGCTAATAAGAGTGTTGCTCATGAGAAACCGGCTGGTTCATGGGCTGAAAAGGTTAAAGGTAACCTGAAAAAGAAGCTAAGCTTAGGTTATGTGAGCTCTTCCTTTACGGAAAATGGTAATGTCACAGTTAAGCTTCCTGATTATATTACTAAAGAGAATTTTTCTAGGTGGGAAGGCTGCCTTGTTGGCTACTTTGTTGGAAGGGCAGCTCCTTTACACTTAGTTAAGAAAATTGCTTTGCAACTTTGGGCTAAAAGAGGAATTCAGGAGGTCTCGGCTGCCAGAGGCCTTTTCTATTTCAAATTTGGCTCTGTGGAGGATAGAAACTCAGTCTTAGAAGATGGACCTTGGCACCTCTTAGGTAGGCCTGTTGTGCTTCAAGAGTGGCAGCCAAATGTTAAATTCTCAAAGGAGAAACTTTCAACCCTTCCAATTTGGGTTAAATTGTGGAATGTTCCAATTGAATTATGGACTGAAGAAGCTCTAAGTCACATTGCTAGTGCTGTGGGTATCCCTTCTCACTCTGACAATGCTACTGCCTCTGGTTATAGACATGATTATGCTAGAGTTTGTGTGAAAATTTCAGCCTCCTCTGATTTGATTAAGTTTTTCACCATTGACCTTGGCCTTGACGGATGGGATCCAGTGGTGGTGGAGGTGGAGTATGAGTGTCTACCTAAGAGATGTGCTAAATGTTGCCTCTTTGGTCATGATTGTGATGCTAAAGTGGCCCCTAAGAATAATCTAGCTAGTGAGGAAGAAACCGCTAGCAAAGATTCTTCTCCCCAAGATAATAGGGAGCTTATGGTTTATGAGGAGCCAAAGGGTGAAATCTCTCCTCCCTTTCCTCTTAATACCATCCATGTGGAAGACCAAGTCAATGAATGGACTCAGGTGGTTAGCAAAAGGAAGGGTAAGGGTCTCATTGTGCCTTGTGAGGATAAAAATGAGCCTCAAGCCTCTTCTGACTCTACATTGAGTTTGGCTCCCCCCAAAGCTTCCTCAATTGTCAATATCACTATCCAACCTGGTCCTTCTCCCAAGCTCTCTAAATCAGCTTTGAAGAGGTTGAAAAAGAAGCGAACGGCTGAAGGCTTTTTCTTATTGGCTGATCAAGTTACTCAGGCTCCCCCTGAGAATGGTGACTCTCTCCCCCCCTTTTTATGATTAATTTAGCTTCTTGGAATATAAGAGGGCTTAATGGCCTTCTAAAGCAAGCTGAAGTTAGAAAACTTTGTAAAGACTTTAAATTATCTTTTTGTGCTTTAGTTGAGACTAAGATCAAGTGTAATAATTTTGCTGGACTTTCTAGATCTGTTTTTCCCAATTGGGCTACCTTTGCTAACCATTCTCCTACTAGCAAAGGTAGAATTGTTTTAGCTTGGGATCCCAAGATTTTGGATGTTCTTCTAATTGATGCCTTTGATCAAGCTATGTTTTGTAAGCTAACCATTCTCCATGAAAAGACAGATTTCTTTGTCTCTGTGGTGTATGCAGCCAATGATGCTATCTCCAGGAAGCCTTTGTGGGAAAAACTTGGCTCTCATAAGACATTAAGTCAGGGGAAGCCTTGGCTAATTCTTGGTGACTTTAATGCTATTTTGAAGCCTATTGAGCATTGTGGTGGTGATTTCAAGTGGAATGATAGCTCAATTGACTTTGCTTCTTGTCTTGATCATTTGGAGGTTCTCGACCTCCCTTATAGTGGCTGTCAATTCACCTGGTGGAATGGTCAAGTTGGTGAGGGTAGCAAGATGCGCAAGCTCGATAGAGCCCTGGTTAACGGTGATTGGGCTATGTTGTTTCCTGCTACTTCTTGCCATTTTCACACCCCGGGTATCTCTGATCACTCTCCTATTATTATTCAGCTTAGGGCTAACTCAGCAAGACCTAAGCCTTCTTTTAAGTTCTTTGATTTTTGGATGGATTTCGAAGGCTTCTGGGCTGTTCTTAAGGATGCGTGGGAGATTGAGGTGTTTGGGACAGCCATGTTTTGTCTCTATAAGAAGCTTAAATCTGTTAAATTTGCTCTTAAGAAATTTAATGCCTCTTTTTGCTCAGATATTTCTAAAAGGGCTCTTATGGCTAGAGAAGCCCTCTCTAAAGTGCAAGCTGACCTTATTGCCTCTCCTAGTGTTGTCTCTCTTCAAGAGGAGGAGAAAATTAGATTAGCTGATTTCACTAAGCTCAGGAATGCAGAAGAAGATTTTCTGAGGCAAAAAAGCAGAGTTGATTGGCTTGCCTTGGGTGATCAGAATTCCTCTTTCTTTTTTCAGAAACTAAAGAAGAATAGAGTCAGATCAAGAATTAATCAGTTGGTTAATGAGGAGGGTGACCTTATTACTGATGACCAGGCTATCAAAGATCAAATCCTTTCTTATTATAGGAATCTTCTTGGGACTTCTCACATTGACCAGGAGGTGGATTGGAGTGTTCTCTCTCAGATTCTCCCTAATAAGCTCTCTCAAGCTCACTTAGCTATCCTCAACCACCCTTATACAGAGGAAGACGTTCACACAACTATCTTTAGTTTGGGGAGTAGTAAAGCCCCTGGTCCAGATGGCTTCTCTGCTGGTTTCTTCAAAAGATGTTGGCATGTTGTGGGCAAAGATGTTACTAAGGCTGTTTTGGAGTTTTTTAGCTCCCAATCTTTATTGAAACAGGTTAACTCTACTGCCATTGCTCTTATTCCTAAGGTCCCCAATCCTTCTAAGGTTGGTGACTTTAGGCCTATATCTTGTTGTAATGTTGTTTATAAATGCATTTCTAAAATGCTTGCTGATAGACTTAAAAGAGTGCTCCCTGATCTTATTAGTAGCAACCAGACTGCTTTTGTGCCAGGGAGGAGAATCGCTGACAACATCCTCTTATCTCAAGAGCTGGTTAGAGGTTACCATAGGCCTTCTAATAGTCCCAGATGTGCTTTCAAGGTTGATATAAAAAAGGCTTATGATAGCTTGAATTGGGAGAGTATCGGGAGAATCTTTGACTGCTTGGGGTTTCCTGATCATTTCTCTAACTGTGTGATGGAGTGTATCTCCTCTCCTTCTTTCTCTATTGTGGTCAATGGGGAGTTGACTGGCTTCTTCTCTGGTGCTAAAGGGCTTAGACAGGGTGATCCTATCTCTCCCTATCTGTTTGTGTTGGTTATGGAGGTTCTTTCTGGTATTCTCAAGCATGCTTCTCATCAAGCGGACTTTGGCTATCACTGGAGGTGTAAGGAGCTTGGTATTGTTAACTTGTGCTTTGCTGATGATCTCTTTATCTTCTGTAAGGGTGATATTACTTCTGTTCATCTTATTATGGAGAGCTTAAACTTGTTTGAGGCCATGTCTGGTCTTCAACCTAATCTACAAAAAAGTCAGATTTTCATGTCTGGGGTCCATCCTTCCACTTCTCAAGCAATTCTGGACTTGTGCAATTTCAGCATTGGGGAGCTACCTATGAGATACTTGGGGGTTCCTTTGATTTCCTCAAAGCTTAGAAAAACAGATTGTATCACCCTAGTAGACCATATCACAGCTAGGGTGAAGTCTTGGGAGTCTAACTACCTTTCTTATGCTGGAAGATTACAGTTGGTTAAATCCGTGCTCTATGCTATCTTTCAATACTGGGCTGGCTTATTTATTCTTCCCAAGAAAATCTTAAATATGATTAAGGTGGTTATTAGGAATTACTTGTGGAACGCTTCAGCTGTAAAGCATTCTGGTGCTAAAGTGGCTTGGAGTGACTTGTGCCTTGATAAGTCCCAAGGAGGTTTGGGCCTTAGAGATCTCTCTCTAGCTAATGAAGTGGCTGTGGCTAAGCATTTCTGGTTCCTGGTCTCTTTGGATAAAGCTTCCCTTTGGAAGGATTGGTGCAAGTTTTTCTTGATCAAGAAGAGCTCTATCTTCTTGGTTAAGCTTGCCACTAATCCTTCTTGGAGTTGGAGGAAAATTCTGAAAATCAGAGACAAGTTTGCTGGGTATTGCAAAGCTCTTGTGGGAAATGGGGAGCAGATCTCTCTTCTATTGGACCCTTGGCACCCTTTGGGGGCTCTTTCTCAAAGGTTTGGTCCTAGGATTTATTTTGGTACAGGTTGGGATTGGACTACCAAGGTCAGCTCAGTGATCCAGAATGCAGCTTGGAACTGGCCTATTTCTAGCTCCCATGAGCTTATCACTATTAGAGAGATCCATCTTCCCCCTCCTAAAGAGTCCTCTTTGGACTCTTGGATTTGGACTCTTTCTCCCTCTGGTCTTTTCTCTGTGGGGCACACTTATAGGAAACTGGCTCCAGCAAGTGAAAAAGTGAGATGGGCTCCTCTTATTTGGTTTAAGAAGCATATTCCCAGATATAGCTTTATTACTTGGCTTGCTGTTCTTAATAGGCTTGCAACTGCGGATAGATTGGCTGCTTGGACCTCCTCTCCTGGGTTTTCCAATGTTAGTAGCTGTGTTCTTTGCTTGCATCCTTCAGAATCTTCTGAACACCTGTTTGCTTCTTGCCCTTATTCTAGCTTTATTTGGCAGAATTTGGTTGGTTTGTGTGGCTTGGTGTCTTCTCCTAGGAACTGGAATCAACTTATCTCCTGGCTCCTTGTGAAAGCTAGGAAAGGTTACTTCTTGAGCCTTATGTTGAAGCTTATGTTCAGCTCGTTTGTCTATCATATCTGGAGAGAGAGAAATAATCGAGTCTTTGAGGGCAAAATGAGGGACAAGAAAGTGGTCTTGGCTTGCATTAGAAATGCCATTAAAGGTAGATTTTTGAGTCTTAAAGGGTTCTCTGAGACTGAAGATAACAAAACCATTCAGCTTGCCTGGGGATTGAATGCCTCTATTTTTGACAATTAAGCTTGGTTCTTCTGTTTCTTTAGGATGTTATCACTTGTAATCTTCTGCTAGTGTTTGGGTGCCTCCAGCTTATGTGTTGGCTGGTTCCTTTTTATTTGTGTCTTTTTCCTGGAGTATGCCCCTTGTATATTTGTTTGTTTCTTCTTCGGTTTATACAATTTTTTATTTTACCGAAAAAAAAAAAAATCAATTAATCCTCTATTTTCCAAATTTGGAGTGAAAGCTTTCTAACAAGGCGTAGGGGGGCTGTCATACGTACCAAAAAATCCACAAGACAAGTGTCCCATTTTGTAAAGCTATTTCGGGTCACACTACCCGGGAGCATGACTGTAATTTTATCATTTTCAAACATGGTAGTATTCTCTTGAACCAACCTTAACCTTTGTTTCTCATTTTGCTCGAGCTTATGAGCCCAAGTTTCATCTTGTCTATTAGGTTCCAAGGAGGCATCACAAGCTTCTTATATACTAAGTTATTACCCAACAGTGGAGTAGTACCAAGGGTGGGTTTAGTTTGTGGGATTTGGTCCGGAACGAACTCACAATTTCTCCTAAAACCTTGGGTGAATGCATAGAATTCAAGTTCCTCAACCACTACATCATAGTCAGGGAAGGCAGTAGGTAGTTGTCTTCGAGCATATGGGGAAGACGAAGGTGATATAGGGTAGTCCTTATTCAACTCGTGAAGCTTAGGGTCTTCATCCTTGTGATATTCATGCAAAGGACACTCATTAAATGCTGAGGTAGACGCCACATGGGAGGGAGTACCTTGCAATGGTGGGAATGAGGAAAAGGACAAGTTAAAGCTAGCTTTAGGTGGGCCCAATTGTCCTTTGACCGTAAATTTAGGGTCAATTAGTCCTTTCCCCATGTTTTGTGGCTTAGCTTGTTGGGTGGGAGAGGTTCCTAAGGTAAGGTTAGGTAAGCTTGGGGCAGCATGTTGACCTTCTTTCTTGTAAAGGGTGCCTTTAGCTTGTCCTTTTCCCGAAGTCAGCGCGTACGGCCAGCTTGGCATTGTCCTTATCACATGTCGTCCTTTGCTTGCTATTGGTCTCATTAGTAGTACAAGCATTAATTGGCAGAGGACAAGCAATAAATGGCGGAAGGGACAAAGCATTAAGTGAGGTACCTTGCAAGGACAATGTATTAAGTGGGGTACCTTTAAGGACAAACCAAGTTGTCCTATCTCCTTGGTTTCCATCACTTTCTCTTGTAGGGATTCCTCATGAGCTATGCTCAAACGGTCATATTTTGGACCAAGTGCTGAGTTGTCACACTTTGGTTGGTTCAAATCTTGATCTCTATCATCACACCCTTGCAAGGACAAAGCATGGTGTCCTTTTACCTTGAAATTTGCTGGTTTGTCTTGTACAGACAACTCACCTTTGTCCTTATCACAACGGGGGGAGCTTGGCTTGCTATTAGTATCAGTTTGAATAACCAAAGGAGTAGTACAAACATTTATTGATGGAGTACAGCCATTAATGGACGAAATTGACAACAATTGAAGAGATGTACCTTGCAAGGACAAAGCTTGTTGTCATTTTACCTTCAATTGTGCTTGTGTGTCTAGTACGGGTCCCTCACATGCTGAACTCATATAGCCGTTATTTTGAGCTAGAGCTGACTTTTCACATTTTGATTGGTTCAAAGCTTTCACACCATTATCCAATAGACAAGAAGCACCACCCTTGCTCGGCTGCACAAGGCGAGCTCCTCGCTAACGGCCGACGAGAGCAAAGATGAAGCTCATCTGAGAGAGTTAATGGAGCTTTAGATACTTCTTTGGATCCTTAAAGCAAGTTAGTATCATTTCATAACAAAATGGAAGCATTAGGTACCTCAGGGGCTTCTTCATGCTCCAAGATGCTAGAGTTTGTTAGCTCTTCCAAGCCTTGTACTTGTGATAAATGTTCTTTATTCGATGAAGAACAAGACTTTGCTTCACCCTTTGCCTTGTCCTCAAGGACATTATTCAGAGCTATAGTATAGGTAGATGCACCCAACTCAGCAACATTAACATTCTCGGAGCCATTAATGCGTGCATCAAGGGCCTCGGCCACATTGAACGCACGAACACGCACTGTCTTAAGAACCTTAGATTCATCATTTCCGCCTTGAAAACCTTTTTTTTCATCCAAAGAAATACAGATAGAAAACTGATTTTCTTGAAAAATAAGCGTCTTAACCATTGTGGAGCTTGGAGAAGGAGGATCCTCCTCAGGAGGAGGAACCCGTGAGAAGTGAAGAAGTTTAAGAGAGAGGTCAGAGCTTCTCTCTCTAGGAACTCGGCAACCTTACCCAATGGAATGTAACGAAGTTCATCTAGTGGTCTAGTCTAGACATTGTCCTTCCTCCTTTTGCATCTGTCCTTTTTCTTTAAGTTTGGATTGCGTGTCAAAACCCAATCCCTTGCATAACTAAAGTTAGCATTAGTTGGTGAGGTGGCAGAATTTGATTGGCTCCCTAAGGACCCTCATTGACCATTGGACAAAGGCTAGCCCTTGTTCACCTCTCTCCTTCGTGCTCCTCCTTTGTCTAGATGGCCCTTAGCAATCTGGCTCCTTGTGAAAGCTAGGAAAGGTTACTTCTTGAGCCTTATGTTGAAGCTTATGTTCAGCTCGTTTGTCTATCATATCTGGAGAGAGAGAAATAATCGAGTCTTTGAGGGCAAAATGAGGGACAAGAAAGTGGTATTGGCTTGCATTAGAAATGTCATTAAAGGTAGATTTTTGAGTCTTAAAGGGTTTTCAGAGACTGAAGATAACAAAACCATTCAGCTTGCCTGGGGATTGAATGCCTCTATTTTTGACAATTAAGCTTGGTTCTTCTGTTTCTTTAGGATGTTATCACTTGTAATCTTCTGTTAGTGTTTGGGTGCCTCCAGCTTGTGTGTTGGCTGGTTCCTTTTTATTTGTGTCTTTTTCCTGGGGTATGCCCCTTGTATATTTGTTTGTTTCTTCTTCGGTTTATACAATTTTTTATTTTACCGAAAAAGAAAAAAAAAAAAATCTGTCTGAGTTTTTCAGTCAAAGGGAATGTGCTTGGTGGCTTCCTTTCAGGCTGTTCATGCTCTTCTTCGTTTGCAAGACCTTTAGAAGCCTCATTTGCATGGCGTGGGGCTCCACCGAATGATGAAGGATCCCCTAAAGTACTAGAATCATATAAAAACCCATTATTAATTCGTACCTTTGAAGCTTCTTCTCCATGCTCCAATATGCTTGGGGTAGTTAACTCCCTTGAAAGTGAGATATTGTCCTTAGGTGATTTACCCAGCTCACTATCATTGCAGAAGCTCCCAAAGAGGCACCATTGAGGTTGTCAGCTCCGTTAATGCAAGCTTCAAGAGCTTCGCCCCTATTAAATGCACGAGCTCTAACATTCTCAATCATCCTTTCTTCTTCATTTTCAACTTGAAAACTTAATGATTCCTCTGATGAAGAAGCATAAGAACACTGATTTGCTTGAATAAATCATCACTAACCATTGTAGGCTTGTAAAAAGAGGATCCTGGGAGGAGGAACCAGTGAGAAGAAGTGAAATTCTAGAGAGAGGTCAGAGCTTCTCTCTCTAGAAGCATCGCATGGCCAACCAAAATAAAAAAAAAATTGCTTGCATTCGTGCAGGCTGACCTTGCTGCCTCCCCTAGTGTTGTTTCTCTTCAGGAGGAGGAGAAAATAAGATTTGCTGACTTCTCCACCGTATGTCACTAGAAGCAACTAAAACGACTACAACACTCCAAAATCTTACCCAAAACGTGTATTGGGTGTCAAAAGTTAGTTCACCTGCATGCCATTCCCAAAAGATCTAAGTTTGACCAAGATTGTCTAGTTTGACCTAAACACATCCCATTGCATCTTTTTAACTCCGTATGGCACTAGAAGCACCTAAAACAACCACAACACTCCAAATTCTTATCCCAAACGTTAATTGGGCGCCAAAAGTCAGTTTGAGTGCATGCCATTCCCAAAAGATCTAAGTTTAGTCAAGTTCATCTAGTTTGACCCTAAACACGTCCCTTTAGGTCGTTTGACTCCGTATGGCACTACAAGCACCTAAAACGACTACAACACTCCAAATTCTTGTCCCAAGTGTGTATTGGGAAGTCAGTTCGAGTGCATGTCATTCCCAAAAGATCCAAGTTTGTCTAGTTTGGCCTAAACACGCCCCATTGGCTGTTTTTGACTTCGTACGGCACTAGAAGCACCCATAAGCTTATTACTATTAGAGAGGTTTATCTCACTCCCCCTAGGGAGCACTTTATGGACTCTTAGATTTGGTCTCCTTCTCCTACTTGTATTTTCTCTGTGGAACATACTTATAGAGCCCTTGCTCCAGCTTGTGAGGAAGTGAGATCGGCTCCTCTTTTTTTTTGGTAAAAAAATTGTATAAACCAAAAGATACTTACACATGTACAAGGGGCATACCCCAGGAAATACAAAATTAGAGGCTAATCAGAGGCTTAAGATCTGCACGGAAATTAAACTGGTAATATGTGAAGTACTGAAATTAGATATCAAGGCTTTATAACACAGCCAAGGTTTACAAAATACTTGGGTTAAGACCCCATCTATCCATTAAACATAGATTAGTATCATTAGTGCCAAAACATTTCGAATCCCAAAGCCTTAATTTGACTAATTGTGAAATAGCTTCAATTAGGATCTTGGAATCTCTGATTTTGCCTTAAAAAATCCTTGCATTTCTTTCTCTCCATATATAATAGATGAAGGAAGTAAAATCTAGCTTAACTAGAACTCCTCTGAGTGACTTCCCTTTTGCATTAACTAGCATCCAATTTACAAACTAACCTTAATCCCTAACCTGACAGTGTAGATCACATTTATTCACAAGTGTGGCCCATACTCTGGCTGAATAACAACAATTGACAAAAAGATGCTCATGTGTCTCTTGGTAGCCAACACAACACACACAATCAGGACAAAACCCTTGTGTTTAGTCCCATTGTGCAACCCTATCTCTAGTGGAAAGTTTGTTTCTCAAAGCCAACCAAGAGATAAAGCTGCACCTTGGGATGTGTTTAGAGAACCATATCTCCTTTTCCCACTTAACCGGTTGTCTTGTAGGGGACAGTGCCTTATAAGTTAGACTTAGAGAGAAATCTCCATTCTGACTTGAACTCCATTTCCAAAAATTTGTCTTTGAGCTTGGGGAGGAGGAATTGGAACACTTCTAACCTCAAGAAGCTCAAATGTGTTTGAAGTTGGCCAATGCCATTGATTGTCTTGAATAACAACACTCACCATAGAGTCCATAGTCCAAGAAGTTCCTGACAAAAGTCTTTGCCTAAATCTGGCCCAAAGGACACCTAGAGGATACCAATTATCTGTAAGAAGCTTCACAGTAGTACCATCTCCAATAGTTATAGAGCAAAAGGGCAGAAACTTGCTCCTGAGCTTGAGAAGCTTTCTCCAAACCCAAGATGGGTTAGAAGGAATGGAAACCAAGAAAATTGAACTCTTTCTGATTAGGTATGTTTGACACCAATCTTTCCAAAACACAGGTCTGCCCAAGCTACCTTTGCCCCAGAAGCTTTAGTATCTTGACCATTCCATAGAAAATTTCTTACCAAGCATTGGACTGTCTTCACCACCGTTTTAGGGAGAATGAAGAAACCACTCCAAAAGTTGACCATAGCCATAAAGAAAGTCTTGATAAGTTGGACTCTTCCTACATAAGACAAATACTTTGATTCCCAAGACCTGATTCTCATAGTGAGTCTATCAACCAAACCTTGACAATCTGATTTGGTAAGCATGGTTGTAATGAGTAGGACACCAAGATATCTAACTGGAAGAGACCCTTCTGTAAAACCCAGTTCAGCATGAATGATAGAAGACTCACCCCTGATAAGAACAGTTGACTCTTTGAAATATTTGGTTGAAGCCCTGATAGCTCTTGGAAAATGGCCAAAGCTTCCTTAAGTACATGCACGCTGTTTTTGTCTCCTTTACAGAACAAGAGTAGGTCGTCAGCAAAGCACATATTGACTAAGTTAAGCTCTTTGCAACTCCAATGGAACAGGAACTTTGAGTGTTTGGCAGCAAAGCTCAAGATCCCTGTCAAGAACTTCATGATGATGACAAAGATGTAAGGAGAGATTGGATCCCCTTGTCTAATTCCTTTAGCACCCCTACGATAACCATGCATCTCACCATTTATATTCACTGAGTATGAGGGAGAAGAAGGGCACTCCATGACCCAAGAAATGAAAACATTTGGGAAGCCAAGGCATTGAAAACCTTTACTTATTAGTGACCAGTTCACACTATCATAGGCTTCCTTAAGGTCCACCTTGAGAGCACACCTTGGCAAACCAAGTGATCTATAGTAGCTTCTAATCAATTCTTGGGAGAGAAAAATATTGTCAGCCATTCTCTGTCCTGGGATAAAAGCACTTTGGTTCTGAATTACGATGTTAGGTAATACAAGCTCGAGTCTTTCAGCAAGTATTTTTGTGATGCACTTGTAGACTACATTGCAGCAAGAGATAGATCTAAAGTCCTCAACAATAATGGGATTAGGGACCTTTGGTATTAAGGTTATTACAGTTGAGTTAACCTCTTTTAGGAGGCTACCTGTAGTAAAGAACTCCAAAACAGCTTTGGTTATATCCCCACCCACCACATGCCAAGCTTTCTTAAAGAACCCAGTTGAAAAACCATTTGGTCCAGGTGCTTTGCCACTTCCCATACTGAAAATAGCTTGCTTTACCTCATTTTCTTCAATGGGAAGAGCCAAAGGTACAGCCTGATCAGGTGCAAGCTTTCTTGGCAAAGCAAAATCAAGTATACTCCAATTGACTCTGATTTCTTCATTTGGTGTACCCAAGAGATTTTTGTAGTAATCTAATATATGATCCTGGATCTCCTCATGGGAAGTAAGTAGAGAGCCTTGGTTGTCCATGTGTGTAATCCTGGTTTTGAATCTATTCTTTTTCATTCTTTGAAAAAAGAAAGAAGTGTTCTTATCACCAACAGAAGCCACTATACTCTTGACTTCTGCCTGTAGAAGCTCTCTTCAGCATGTCTAAGCTCAAAGAATTTGGAGCATGCATCTCTCTCCTGAGCCTGTAACAATGCATTTAAAGGGTCATTTCCCAACAAGTTTTGAATTGACTCCATGTGTGCTTCAGCCAATTTAACTCTAAAAGGAAGATCACTGCAAAATCTTTGGTTGAACCTCCTCAGTTCACCTTTGAGTGCCTTAAGCTTCTTAGAGAGCCTAGACATTGCTGTCCCTGAAATCTCAGCCCCCCAAACTCTGTCCAAAAACTGCCAAAACCATTCTCTTTCAAACCAAAACTCAAAAAACTTGAAGCTTACTCTTGCTTCATAGGAGTCCTTCTCCATTTGTAAGACAATTGGACTGTGATCAGAGATGCCAGGAGGAGCAAAGAGACACTTTGTGTCGGGGAACGAGTCCATCCAGTGAATATTTACCATGGCTCTATTCAACTTACACATAATAAAGGTTCCATCATGATGCTTGTTTGACCATGTGAATTGACAACCTGAGTATGCAAGCTCCTCAACCTCAATTGTGAAAGTGCATTTGTTGAAGTCAAAGATTCCTTCATCCGATCCCTTAGCTCCTCCTGATTTCTTACTAGGGGAGGCAATAACATTGAAATCTCTGATGATAAGCCACGGGGCATGAGAAGTGAATGAGGGGTGGGAGCACAAGGATTCCCAAAGCTTCTTCTTGATCACTTTAGAATTTAAAGCATATACGAATGTGATATAACATACAACATTAGAATGCTTAATAGTAAGCTTACAAAATAAAACTTGGTCAGTAATATCTAAAACTATTACATCAAGTACTTTTGAGTCCCAAGCAACCCAAATTCTACCCCCTGCTGCAAAATAGTAGTTTCCTACCACCTCCCAATTAGGAAAAATGGCCTTAGCAAAATTAGTGAATTTAATGTTTTTCACTTTAGTTTCATGTAAAGAACAAAGAGAAAGATTGGAATTCTTACAAAGCTTCCTCACCGCAGCTTGTTTTAAGGAGTCATTGAGCCCCCTAATGTTCCAAGTAGCAAGATTAAACATGAATGTGTGAGTTGTGGGTTTCCCCACTAGCTGCAACTCCTTTATCTCTACCCTTTGCAGGGTGTGGTGTGCCGTTGACCTTCTTCTTCTTCTTTCTCCTTTTGCTTGAGCTGGGACTGTTTAGAGAAGGAGAAGGGCTCTTGGTTCTTGCTCACGACAGCAAGATTATCCTCTTCTTCCTTAGTTGAGTGCTTAATAGGTTCCACCCTTAGTGGGGAGAGATGGGCTCCTCTTAATTCATTTTTTTTCGGTAAATTAAAAAATTGTATAAACCAAAGAAAAAACATACAAATATACAAGGGGCATACCCCAGGAAAAAGAAACAAAAAAAAGGAACCAGCCAACACACAAGCTGGAGGCACCCAAACACTAACAGAAGATTACAAGAGATAACAGCCTAAAGAAATAGAAGAACCAAGCTTAATTGTCAAAAATAGAGGCATTCAATCCCCAGGCAAGCTAAATGGTTTTGTTATCTTCAGTCACAGAAAATCCTTTAAGACTCAAAAATCTACCTTTAATGGCATTTCTAATGCAAGCCAAGAAACATATCCCGAGATTTAGCTTCACTGCTTGGCTTGCTATCCTTAATAGGTTAGCTACCGGTGATAGACTGGCTATTTGGTTACCCTCTTCTAGCTCTACTCGTAATACTTCTTGTGTCTTTTGCATGGAGCCTTTGGAAACTTCAGAGCATTTGTTTGTTACTTGCCCCTTCTTCCAAGCACATTTGGTAGGTTATGTGTGGTTGGTGTGGTTTGACTTCTTCTCCTAGAAATTGGTCCCAATGGATTTCTTGTTTTCTTGTGAAAACAAGGGGAGGTGAGCTTGCGGGGCTTGTTTTGAGGCTTTTCTTTTATTCCTTTATCTACCCTTTTTGGGGAACTCTAGAGTGTTTGAAGGCAAAATCAGAGATAAAAAATTGGTTCTAACTAATATTGCTAGTGCTGTTAGGGGTAGGCTTTGGAGATTGAAAGGCTTTACTGATTCTCCTCATAACAAATCTATTCAACTAGCTTGGGGGTTTACTTCTACTATTTTTTATACTTCATTTTGTAGCCTAGTAGGGCTTCGCTTTGCTAGCTTTCTTAAGTCTCATTCTTTTTGTTGCCCTATGGTTGCACTTTTTGCTCTTGTAATATCTTGGGATATGCTCCTGGTATATTTGTAAGTTTTTAGTTCGGTTTATAAATTTTAATTTACCGAAAAAGGTGTCAAAAGTCAGTTCGAGTGCATGCCAAACCAAAAGATCCAACTTTAGCCAAGTTCATCTAGTTTGACCCAAAACACGTCCCATTGGGTCTTTTTGACTCCGTATGGCACTAAAAGCATGTAAAACGACTACAACACTCCAAATTCTTATCCTAAACGTGTATCAGGTGTCAAAAGTCAGTTCGAGTGCATGCCTACCCAAAAGATCCATGTTTAGTCAAGTTCATCTAGTTTGGCCATAAACATGTCTCATTGGGTCTTTTTGACTCAGTATGGCACGAGAAGCACCGAAAACGATCATAACTCCAAATTTATCCATTTTCATTTATCTTGCATATAAACACATCCCATTGGGTCTTTTTAAATTCTTATGGCACTAGAAGCACCTAAAACAACCAAAACATTTTAAATTCTCTATCCCAAATGTGTATCAGGTACCAAAAAAGTCAGTTCGAGTACATGTCATACCCAAAAGATCCAAGTTTAGCCAAGTTCATCTAGTTTGGCCTAAACATGTCACGTTGGGTCTTTTGGACTACGAATGGCAGTAGAAGCACCTAAAACGGCCACAAAACTCTAAATTCTTATCCTAAACGTGTATTGGTTGTCAAAAGTCAGTTCGGGTGCATGCCATGCCCAAAAGATCCAAGTTTAGCCAAGTTCATGTTGTTTGGCCTAAACACATCCCATTTGGTATTTTTGACTACGTATGGCACTAGAAGCACCTAAAACAGCCACAACACTCAAAAACTCTTATCCCAAACGTGTCTTAGGTGTCAAAAGTCAGTTCGAGTGCATGGACAGGACACCTCCACGTCAGCTTCATCTTCTCCAACAGCTCGAAAACCTCATTCATCCATTTTTCCAGAATACAATCAAGTAGTTGATGATCTTGAGTTATATGCTTTTACTCAGGGGTTTAGACGAAATTGTGAGTATTATTCTTCCCCCAAACCTTTGGAACCTTTAAAGAATAAGGAGGAGGCAGCTAAGGGTATTTCTGAAACCCTTAAGGGCAACACTATCTACCATAAACTTTGTGAAGTTTCACCTAAAGCTCAACGAAAGGATGGATCTTGGGCTGATAAAGTTAAGAGAAACCAACCTAGTAGGTTTGAGCTTGAGTTTCAGGAGTCTACAATTTATGAAGAACATAGGGTCATTGTAAAGCTCCCTGACTTTGTTACCAAAGACAGCTTTGCCAAATGGGAGACTTGTTTGGTTGGCTATTTTGTGGGTAAAACAGCTCCATTACACTTGGTTAAGAGGATTGCGTTGCAGCTTTGGAAAGGGAGAGGTCTCCTTGATGTTCAAGCTTCCAAAGGACTCTTCTATTTCAAATTTGATAACTTAGAACATCGAAATTATTTCTTTAAAGATGGACCTTGGCATTTGTTAGGGAAACCTCTTATTCTGCAACCATGGGAGCCTAATGTCAAATTCACAAAGGAAAAGTTAGCTAAGATCCCCATTTGGGTGAAACTTTGGAATGTTCCCCTTGAGTTGAGAACCTCTGAAGCTCTAAGCTACATTGCTAGTGCAGTGGGTAAACCCCTATACTCGGATCACTTGACTGCAAAAGGAGTGAAAAGAGACTTCGCTAGAATCTGTGTTGAGATTTCAACCAAGTCAAGAATCCTTAAGCATCTTGATATTGATCTTGGTATTGAAGGATGGGATCCAATTGATGTTTTTGTAGAGTATGAGGGCCTACCAAAGAGGTGTGACAAGTGTGATATCTTTGGTCATGATTGTGATTTCATCCAGCAAGCTAAAACACTTTCTCCTAATCCCCAAGCTACAGCCCCATCTCTACCACAATCCAACCCTAGCTCCACCTCAAACTCCCCAAATCACTCCTCTCCCTCATCCCCCACACATTCCACCCCAAAACAATCCCCCATTTCTCCCTCACTTCTCCCAAACACCACTCCCTCAACCCATTTGGATGATGACAGTGGCTGGATTGAGATTCCATCCAAGAGATCAAGGAAGAAAATCAACTCAGAAGTGGGACTTGAATTGGCCTTAGTGCTAGACCAAGACATAGTTGAAGCTTCCCCACTAAGGGTGGAACCTATTGAGCACTCAACTGAGGAAGAAGAGGATAATCTTGCTGTCGTGAGCAAGAACCAAGAGCTTTCCACCCCTTCACCTTCTCTAAACACTTCCAGCTCAAGCAAAAGGAGAAAGAAGAAGAAGAAGAAGAAGGTCAATGGCACACCACACCCTGCAAAGGGTAGAGATAAAGGAGTTGCAGCTAGTGGAGAAACCCACAACCCACCCATTCATGTTTAATCTTGCTACTTGGAACATTAGGGGGCTCAATGACTCCTTAAAACAAGCTGCTGTGAGGAAGCTTTGTAAGAATTCCAATCTTTCTCTTTGTTCTTTACTTGAAACTAAAGTGAAAAACTTTAAATTCACTAATCTTGCTAAGGCCATTTTTCCTAATTGGGAGGTGGTAGCAAACTACAATTTTGCTGCAGGGGGTAGAATTTGGGTTGCTTGGGACCCAAAAGTACTTGATGTAATAGTTTTGGATACTACTGACCAAGTTTTATTTTGTAAGCTTACTATTAAGCATTCTAATGTTGTATGTTATATCACATTCGTATATGCTTCAAATTCTAAAGTGATCAGGAAGAAGCTTTGGGAATCCTTGTGCTCCCACCACTCACTCACTTCTCATGCCCCATGGCTTATCACCGGAGATTTCAATGTTATTGCCTCCCCTAGTGAGAAATCAGGAGGAGCTAAGGGATGGGATGATGGCATCTTTGACTTCAACAAATGCACTTTCACTATTGAGGTTGAGGACCTTGCATACTCAGGTTGTCAATTCACATGGTCAAACAAGCATAATGATGGAACCTTTATTATGTGTAAGTTGGATAGAGCCATGGCAAATATTCACTGGATGGACTCGTTCCCTGACACAAAGTGTCTCTTTGCTCCTCCCGGCATCTCTGATCACAGTCCAATTGTCTTACAAATGGAGAAGGACTCCTATAAACCAAGAGTAAGCTTCAAGTTTTTTGAGTTTTGGTTTGAAAGAGAAGGGTTTTGGCAGCTTTTGGATAGAGTTTGGGGGGCTGAGATTTCAGGGACAGCAATGTTTAGGCTCTGTAAGAAGCTTAAGGCACTCAAAGGTGAACTGAGGAGGTTCAACCAAAGATTTTGCAGTGATCTTCCTTCTAGAGTTAAATTGGCTGAAGCACACATGGAGTCAATTCAAAACTTGTTGGGAAATGACCCTTTAAATGCATTGTTACAGGCTCAGGAGAGAGATGCATGCTCCAAATTCTTTGAGCTTAGACATGCTGAAGAGAGCTTCTACAGGCAGAAGTCAAGAGTACAGTGGCTTCAGTTGGGTGATCAGAACACTTCTTTCTTTTTTCAAAGTATGAAAAAGAATAGATTCAAAACCAGGATTACACACCTGGACAACCAAGGCTCTCTACTTACTTCCCATGAGGAGATCCAGGATCATATATTAGATTACTACAAAAATCTCTTGGGTACACCAAATGAAGAAATGGGAGTCAATTGGAGTATACTTGATTGTGCTTTGCCAAGAAAGCTTGGACCTGATCAGGCTGTACCTTTGGCTCTTCCCATTGAAGAAAATGAGGTCAAGCAAGCTATTTTCAGTATGGGAAGTGGCAAAGCTCCTGGACCAGATGGTTTTTCAGCTGGGTTCTTTAAGAAAGCATGGCATGTGGTGGGTGGGGATGTAACCAAAGCTGTTTTGGAGTTCTTTACTACAGGTAACCTCCTAAAAGAGGTTAACTCAACTGCAATCACCTTAATACCAAAGGTCCCTAATCCCACTAGTATTGGGGACTTTAGACCTATCTCTTGCTGCAATGTAGTCTACAAGTGCATCACAAAAATACTTGCTGAAAGACTCAAGCTTGTATTACCCAACATCGTAAGTCAGAACCAAAGTGCTTTTATCCCAGGAAGGAGAATGGCTGACAATATTTTTCTCTCCCAAGAATTACTTAGAAGCTACCATAGATCACTTGGTTTGCCAAGGTGTGCTCTCAAGGTGGACCTTAAGAAAGCCTATGATAGTGTGAACTGGTCACTAATAGGTAAAGCTTTTCAATGCCTTGGCTTCCCAAATGTTTTCATTTCTTGGGTCATGGAGTGCCTTTCTTCTCCCTCATACTCAGTGAATATAAATGGTGAGCTGCATGGTTACTTTAGGGGTGCTAAAGGAATTAGACAAGGGGATCCAATCTCTCCTTACATCTTTGTCATCATCATGGAGGTCTTGACAGGGATCTTGAGCTTTGCAGCCAAACACTCAGAGTTCCAGTTCCATTGGAGGTGCAAAGAGCTTAACTTAGTCAATCTGTACTTTGCTGATGACCTACTCTTATTCTGTAAAGGAGACAAAAACATTGTGCATGTGCTTAAGGAAGCTTTGGCCATTTTCCAAGAGCTATCAGGGCTTCAACCAAATATTTCAAAGAGTCAATTGTTCTTATCAGGGGTGAGCCCAGAGATGTCTTCTATGATTCATGCTGAACTGGGTTTTACAGAAGGGTCTCTTCCAGTTAGATATCTTGGTGTCCCACTCATTACAACCAAGCTTACCAAATCAGATTGTCAAGGTTTGGTTGACAGACTCACTATGAGAATCAGTTCTTGGGAATCAAAGTATTTGTCTTATGCAGGAAGACTCCAACTTATCAAGACTGTCCTTACGGCTATGGTCAACTTTTGGAGTGGTCTCTTCATTCTCCCTAAAAAAGTGGTGAAGACAGTCCAATGCTTGGTAAGAAATTTTCTATGGAATGGCCAAGATACTAAAGCTTCTGGGGCCAAGGTAGCTTGGGCAGACCTATGTTTTGCTACAAGGTGGGTTGGGCCTTAGGGATTTGGTTCTAGCTAATGAAGTTGCTATAACCAAACAGTTATGGTTCTTGCTACTCCCTTCTAAAAGATCACTTTGGAAAGATTGGTGTCAAACATACCTAATCAGAAAGCTTCTCAAGCTCAGGAGCAAGTTTCTGCCCTTTTGTTCTATAACAATTGGAGATGGTACTACAATGAAGCTTCTTACAGATAATTGGCATCCTCTAGGTGTCCTTTGGGCCAGATTTAGGCAAAGACTTTTGTCAGGAACTTCTTGGACTATGGACTCTATGGTGAGTGTTGTCATTCAAGCCAATCAATGGCATTGGCCAACTTCAAACACCTTTGAGTTTTCTTGAGATTAGAAGTGTTCCAATTCCTCCTCCCCAAGCTCAACGATAAGATGTTTGGAAATGGAGTTCAAGTGAGAATGGAGATTTCTCCCTAAGTCTAACCTATAAGGCACTGTCCCTACAAGACAACCGGTTAAGTGGGCAAAGGTGATATGGTTCTCTAAACACATCCCAAGGTGCAGCTTTATCTCTTGGTTGGCTTTGAGAAACAAACTTTCCACTAAAGATAGGGTTGCACAATGGGGCCAAACACCAGGGTTTTGTTCTGATTGTGTGTGTTGTGTTGGCTGCCAGGAGACACATGAGCATCTTTTTATCAATTGTTGTTATGCAACTAGAGTATGGGCCACACTTGTGAACAAATGTGATCTACACTGCCAGGTTAGGGATTGGGATCAGTTTGTAGATTGGATGCTAGTAATGCAAAAGGGAAGTCTTATCGAAGCCTGGTTTTTTTAGTGAGAGAAACTCTCCCCTCTCTCTAGAATTCTGGTTTTTGTTTTAGCCTCTCCCTCCCTTAGGGGAGGCCACGACCTCTAACAATGGTTAATGATGAGTACATTAAGCACGCTGCAGATGTTGGTAAGCAAGTTTCAGGTGGTGTTAAGAAAGATTCAGCTAGTGGGCAAGCTAAGCTTGGAGTGTCTTTCAATGGCCATGCTGTTTTGAATGATATGGTTACTAAGGGAGCTAGGGAAGCTAAAACCCATGTTATTGGTTTTAATGCTCTTAAGCAAGGTTCTAATACGAAGAAATTTGGACCAGAGAGTGGTTTTGTTGAGCCTGGGAAGTTAGAAGCTCAGTCCAAGGAAGCTTCGAGTTTATTAGTTGCAAAAGAGATTATTTCTGATCATTCAAAGCTTAGAGACAATTTTATTTCTTCTGATCACAATCAGAGCAATTTACTTGAGCTGACTCTTTCAGACCAACTTCGTTCAAGTCTAAAGAGAAGTAGCATAAGAGGAGGAGCTAGAGGTGGTGCTCGGAGATCAACCAGCTTGCCTAGAGCTCCAAAGGTTGAAGATGATACTCATTACCTCTCTGTCAAAGGTAATGATGAGTGTCCTTTGATAGAAGACAAATCAAGCTTGTCTCAAATCATCTTGCTTGGAGAAGAGGAAAAGCAGCTGCCAAACATATCAAAAGGGAGAGGTGACAGCTCCTTTTTGGCAAGTGGGTGTGATGTGGTCAGCTTGGGGAAGAGTGAGGCTCTAGCTCCCAAGCTTCAACTTGGTCAACAATCTACTACTATCCTTTCAAATAAAGGAAAGGACACTCAAAAAGGTAATTCTTTATTAGATAAGGCTCCTCTCTCCCATCATGACGTGGACAGCCCCTTAGGGCGACAGGTGGCAGCTTCTTTGTCTAAGGGGAAAGAGAAAGTAGATGGTGTTTTGATTGAAGGGAAAGAGAAAGAAGAGATTTCTCTTTTCTATGACAATGATGTGAATGTAGGTCGAGTTCCAAAGCTGGTGGCAGATCCTCTCTCCTCCCTTAGCTCAACCTCAGCATTGATTGTGAGTGACAAGGTGGATTTGACTTCTACCAAAGATGTCAAGGGCTTCCATGGTCGTGGGTTTGAGCTTGGAGAAATCTCTCTCTCTCTCCTAAACCAGATTCTAATGGAAAACAGAAGGTGAGCTCTTCTCCTCCTTCCCCAACTTCTTCTTCTAAAAAGCTGCATGAGAATAGAATTTATAAAGACCTTTTAGCTAATAACAGTGTTGCTCATGAGAAACCGGCTGGTTCATGAGCTGAAAAGGTTAAAGGTAACCTGAAAAAGAAGCTAAGCTTAGGTTATGTGAGCTCTTCCTTTACGGAAAATGGTAATGTCACAGTTAAGCTTCCTGATTATATTACTAAAGAGACTTTTTCTAGGTGGGAAGGCTGCCTTGTTGGCTACTTTGTTGGAAGGGCAGCTCCATTACACTTAGTTAAGAAAATTGCTTTGCAACTTTGGGCAAAAAGAGGAATTCAGGAGGTCTCGGCTGCCAGAGGCCTTTTCTATTTCAAATTTGGCTCTGTGGAGGATAGAACCTCAGTCTTAGAAGATGGACCTTGGCACCTCTTAGGTAGGCCTGTTGTGCTTCAAGAGTGGCAGCCAAATGTTAAATTCTCAAAGGAGAAACTTCCAACCCTTCCAATTTGGGTTAAATTGTGGAATGTTCCAATTGAATTATGGACTGAAGAAGCTCTAAGTCACATTGCTAGTGCTGTGGGTATCCCTTCTCACTCTGACAATGGTACTGCCTCTGGTTATAGACATGATTATGCTAGAGTTTGTGTGAAAATTTCAGCCTCCTCTGATTTGATTCAGTTTTTCACCATTGACCTTGGCCTTGACGGATGGGATCCAGTGGTGGTGGAGGTGGAGTATGAGTGTCTACCTAAGAGATGTGCTAAATGTTGCCTCTTTGGTCATGATTGTGATGCCAAAGTGGCCCCTAAGAATAATCTAGCTAGTGAGGAAGAAACTGCTAGCAAAGATTCCTCTCCCCAAGATAATAGGGAGCTTATGGTTTATGAGGAGCCAAAGGGTGAAATCTCTCCTCCCTTTCCTCTTAATACCATCCATGTGGAAGACCAAGACAATGAATGTACTCAGGTGGTTAGCAAAAGGAAGGGTAAGGGTCTCATTGAGCCTTGTGAGGATAAAAATGAGCCTCAAGCCTCTTCTGACTCTGCATTGAGTTTGGCTCCCCCCAAAGCTTCCTCAATTGTCAATATAACTATCCAACCTGGTCCTTCTCCCAAGCTCTCTAAATCAGCTTTAAAGAGGTTGAAAAAGAAGCAAAAGGCTGAAGGCTCTTTCTTATTGGCTGATCAAGTTACACAGGCTCCCGCTGAGAATGGTGACTCTCTCTCCCCCTTTTTATGATTAATTTAGCTTCTTGGAATATAAGAGGGCTTAATGGTTTTCTAAAGCAAGCTGAAGTTAGGAAACTTTGTAAAGACTTTAAATTATCTTTTTGTGCTTTAGTTGAGACTAAGATCAAGTGTAATAATTTTGCTGGACTTTCTAGATCTGTTTTTCCCAATTGGGCTACCTTTGCTAACCATTCTCCTACTAGCAAAGGTAGAATTGTTTTAGCTTGGGATCCCAAGATTTTGGATGTTCTTCTAATTGATGCCTTTGATCAAGCTATGTTTTGTAAGCTAACCATTCTCCATGAAAAGACAGATTTCTTTGTCTCTGTGGTGTATGCAGCCAATGATGCTATCTCCAGGAAGCCTTTGTGGGAAAAACTTGGCTCTCATAAGACATTAAGTCAGGGGAAGCCTTGGCTAATTCTTGGTGACTTTAATGCTATTTTGAAGCCTATTGAGCATTGTGGTGGTGATTTCAAGTGGAATGATAGCTCAATTGACTTTGCTTCTTGTCTTGATCATTTGGAGGTTCTCGACCTCCCTTATAGTGGCTGTCAATTCACCTGGTGGAATGGTCAAGTTGGTGAGGGTAGCAAGATGCGCAAGCTCGATAGAGCCCTGGTTAACGGTGATTGGGCTATGTTGTTTCCTGCTACTTCTTGCCATTTTCACACCCCGGGTATCTCTGATCACTCTCCTATTATTATTCAGCTTAGGGCTAACTCAGCAAGACCTAAGCCTTCTTTTAAGTTCTTTGATTTTTGGATGGATTTCGAAGGCTTCTGGGCTGTTCTTAAGGATGCGTGGGAGATTGAGGTGTTTGGGACAGCCATGTTTTGTCTCTATAAGAAGCTTAAATCTGTTAAATTTGCTCTTAAGAAATTTAATGCCTCTTTTTGCTCAGATATTTCTAAAAGGGCTCTTATGGCTAGAGAAGCCCTCTCTAAAGTGCAAGCTGACCTTATTGCCTCTCCTAGTGTTGTCTCTCTTCAAGAGGAGGAGAAAATTAGATTAGCTGATTTCACTAAGCTCAGGAATGCAGAAGAAGATTTTCTGAGGCAAAAAAGCAGAGTTGATTGGCTTGCCTTGGGTGATCAGAATTCCTCTTTCTTTTTTCAGAAACTAAAGAAGAATAGAGTCAGATCAAGAATTAATCAGTTGGTTAATGAGGAGGGTGACCTTATTACTGATGACCAGGCTATCAAAGATCAAATCCTTTCTTATTATAGGAATCTTCTTGGGACTTCTCACATTGACCAGGAGGTGGATTGGAGTGTTCTCTCTCAGATTCTCCCTAATAAGCTCTCTCAAGCTCACTTAGCTATCCTCAACCACCCTTATACAGAGGAAGACGTTCACACAACTATCTTTAGTTTGGGGAGTAGTAAAGCCCCTGGTCCAGATGGCTTCTCTGCTGGTTTCTTCAAAAGATGTTGGCATGTTGTGGGCAAAGATGTTACTAAGGCTGTTTTGGAGTTTTTTAGCTCCCAATCTTTATTGAAACAGGTTAACTCTACTGCCATTACTCTTATTCCTAAGGTCCCCAATCCTTCAAAGGTTGGTGACTTTAGGCCTATATCTTGTTGTAATGTTGTTTATAAATGCATTTCTAAAATGCTTGCTGATAGACTTAAAAGAGTGCTCCCTGATCTTATTAGTAGCAACCAGACTGCTTTTGTGCCAGGGAGGAGAATCGCTGACAACATCCTCTTATCTCAAGAGCTGGTTAGAGGTTACCATAGGCCTTCTAATAGTCCCAGATGTGCTTTCAAGGTTGATATAAAAAAGGCTTATGATAGCTTGAATTGGGAGAGTATCGGGAGAATCTTTGACTGCTTGGGGTTTCCTGATCATTTCTCTAACTGTGTGATGGAGTGTATCTCCTCTCCTTCTTTCTCTATTGTGGTCAATGGGGAGTTGACTGGCTTCTTCTCTGGTGCTAAAGGGCTTAGACAGGGTGATCCTATCTCTCCCTATCTGTTTGTGTTGGTTATGGAGGTTCTTTCTGGTATTCTCAAGCATGCTTCTCATCAAGCGGACTTTGGCTATCACTGGAGGTGTAAGGAGCTTGGTATTGTTAACTTGTGCTTTGCTGATGATCTCTTTATCTTCTGTAAGGGTGATATTACTTCTGTTCATCTTATTATGGAGAGCTTAAACTTGTTTGAGGCCATGTCTGGTCTTCAACCTAATCTACAAAAAAGTCAGATTTTCATGTCTGGGGTCCATCCTTCCACTTCTCAAGCAATTCTGGACTTGTGCAATTTCAGCATTGGGGAGCTTCCTATGAGATACTTGGGGGTTCCTTTGATTTCCTCAAAGCTTAGAAAAACAGATTGTATCACCCTAGTAGACCATATCACAGCTAGGGTGAAGTCTTGGGAGTCTAACTACCTTTCTTATGCTGGAAGATTACAGTTGGTTAAATCCGTGCTCTATGCTATCTTTCAATACTGGGCTGGCTTATTTATTCTTCCCAAGAAGATCTTAAATATGATTCAGGTGGTTATTAGGAATTACTTGTGGAACGCATCAGCTGTAAAGCATTCTGGTGCTAAAGTGGCTTGGAGTGACTTGTGCCTTGATAAGTCCCAAGGAGGTTTGGACCTTAGAGATCTCTCTCTAGCTAATGAAGTGGCTGTGGCTAAGCATTTCTGGTTCCTGGTCTCTTTGGATAAAGCTTCCCTTTGGAAGGATTGGTGCAAGTTTTTCTTGATCAAGAAGAGCTCTATCTTCTTGGTTAAGCTTGCCACTAATCCTTCTTGGAGTTGGAGGAAAATTCTGAAAATCAGAGACAAGTTTGCTGGGTATTGAAAAGCTCTTATGGGAAATGGTGAGCAGATCTCTCTTCTATTGGACCCTTGGCACCCTTTGGGGGTTCTTTCTCAAAGGTTTGGTCATCGGATTTATTTTGGTACAGGTTGGGATTGGACTACCAAGGTCAGCTCAGTGATCTAGAATGCAGCTTGGAACTGGCCTATTTCTAACTCCCATGAGCTTATCACAATTAGAGAGGTCCATCTTCTCCCTCCTAAAGAGTCCTCTTTGGACTCTTAGACTCTTTCTCCCTCTGGTCTTTTCTCTTTGGGGCACACTTATAGGAAACCGGCTCCAGCTGGTGAAAAAGTGAGATGGGCTCCTCTTATTTGGTTTAAGAAGTATATTCCCAGATATAGCTTTATTACTTAGCTTGCTGTTCTTAATAGGCTTGCAACTGCGGACAGATTGGCTGCTTGGACCTCCTCTCCTGAGTTTTCCAATGTTAGTAGTTGTGTACTTTGCTTGCATCCTTCAGAATCTTCTGAACACCTGTTTGTTTCTTGCCCTTATTCTAGCTTTATTTGGCAGAATTTGGTTGGTTTGTGTGGCTTGGTGTCTTCTCCTAGGAACTGGAATCAACTTATCTCCTGACTCCTTGTGAAAGTTAAGAAAGGCTACTTCTTGAGCCTTAAGTTGAAGCTTATGTTCAGCTCGTTTGTCTATTATATCTGGAGAGAGAGAAATAATCGAGTCTTTGAGGGCAAAATGAGGGACAAGAAAGTGGTCTTGGCTTGCATTAGAAATGCCATTAAAGGTAGATTTTTGAGTCTTAAAGGATTTTCTGTGACTGAAGATAACAAAACCATTCAGCTTGCCTGGGGATTTAATGTCTCTATTTTTGACAATTAAGCTTGGTTCTTCTATTTCTTTAGGCTTTATCTCTTGTAATCTTCTGTTAGTGTTTGGGTGCCTCCAGCTTGTGTGTTGGCTGGTTCCTTTTTTTGTTTCTTTTTCCTGGGGTATGCCCCTTGTATATTTGTATGTTTCTTCTTCGGTTTATACAATTTTTTGATTTACCGAAAAAAAAAATTTTGGATTGATAGAGAGGGTTTTTGGCCGGTGGTCGAAGGAGCATGTGGAGTTGAGGTGAGGGGTTCAGCCATGTTTAAGATGACTTCTAAGCTCAAATCAGTTAGGCAAGCTCTCAGGAGCTTTAATCAGGCCTCTTGCAATGATATTTTAGCTAGGGCTCGGCTAGCAAGAAGTAAATTGAGTGCCATCCAAGGTGCTCTTGCTTCTGACCCTTCTAATGGTTCTCCCCAAACCGAGGAAAAATTATCTTATAATGACTTCATTGAGCTTAGAAACGCCGAGGAGAGCTTCTTGAGGCAAGAGTGCATTGGCTGAGTTTGGGGGGGATCAAAACACCTCCTATTTTTTCCAAAAGTTGAGGAAAAATAGGTCTAGAGCTAAAATTAATCAGCTTGAAGATCACAATGGTATCATGTTGACTGACCCTTCTGAGATTAGCCAGCATATTGTCCAGGCTTTCACTGACCTCTTGGGCGCCCCCAACATTGAAAGAAAGCTAGATTGGGGTATTCTTGACCCCATATTGCCTAAAAAGCTTAGTTTGCATCAGATTGAGCTCCTCAACCAGCCTATCACCAGAGAGGAGATAAAACAAGTGATTTTTAGCTTTAATAGCTCTAAAGCTCCGGGTCCAGATGGTTTTTCAGCTGGCTTCTTTAAAAGAGCGTCGTATATCATTGGAGAGGAGGTTATTGAGGCTGTTTTGGAGTTCTCTGGCTCCCAATCTTTATAAAAGAAGGTCAACACTACTACTGTTTCCCTTATCCCTAAGGTCCCTAACCCCTCTAGGGTTAGTGATTTTAGGCCTATTTCTTGTTGTAATCTTATCTATAAATGTATTACTAAGCTTTTGGCAGATAAGTTGAAGCGGGTTCTCCCAGATCTAATCAGCCTGAATCAAAATGCATTTGCTCTGGGGAGAAGAATTGCTGATAACATTTTCTTATCCCAAGATCTTGTTAGAAGCTACCATAGAAAAGGTGATAGCCCAAGGTGTGCCCAAAAAATTGATTTGAAGAAGGCCTATGATTCTGTGAATTGGCATCTTAGCGGTAGGATCCTTGATTGCTTGGGTTTCCCAGAAAATTTCACTAAGTGTGTTATGTAGTGTATTTCTACCCCCTCTTTCTCTATCAATATCAATGGTGAGCTGAAAGGGTTCTTTAAAGAGGCCAAGGTGACTAGACAAGGAGACCCTATTTCTCCTTATTTATTTGTTTTAGTAATGGAGGTTCTTTCTAGCATCCTTCATTTTGCTTCCCAAGACCCTAACTTTGAGTTCCATTGGGGGTGCAAAGAGCTAAATATAGTCAAAGATTATGCCTTTAACCATGAGTTCTTTGCCTATGAGATACCTGGGAGTCCCCCGAATTACTTCTAAGTTGGGAAAGACTGACTGTGACTCCTTGGTTGAGAATATTGTGGCCAGAATCAGATCTTGGGAAACAAAATATTTATCTTTTGCTGGGAGGCTTCAATTGATCAAGTCAGTGTTGGCTGCTATGTTTCAATTCTGGTGTGGGTTGTTTATTATCCCCAAGAAGGTCATTAAATCGGTCCAAGCAGCCCTTAGGAACTATCTTTGGAATGCTACTGAGGCAAAACAATGTAGGGCCAAAGTAGCTTGGGAGGATCTTTGGTATTGAACTATCTTTGGTATTGAAGGATGGGATCCAATTGATGTTTTTGTAGAGTATGAGGGCCTACCAAAGAGGTGTGACAAGTGTGATATCTTTGGTCATGATTGTGATTTCATCCAGCAAGCTAAAACACTTTCTCCTAATCCCCAAGCTACAGCCCCATTTCTACCACAATCCAACCCTAGCTCCACCTCAAACTCCCCAAATCACTCCTCTCCCTCATCCCCCACACATTCCACCCCAAAACAATCCCCCATTTCTCCCTCACTTCTCCCAAACACCACTCCCTCAACCCATTTGGATGATGACAGTGGCTGGATTGAGATTCCATCCAAGAGATCAAGGAAGAAAATCAACTCAGAAGTGGGACTTGAATTGGCCTTACTGTTAGACCAAGACATAGTTGAAGCTTCCCCACTAAGGGTGGAACCTATTGAGCACTCAACTGAGGAAGAAGAGGATAATCTTGCTGTCGTGAGCAAGAACCAAGAGCCCTTCTCAAATATTCACTGGATGGACTCGTTCCCCGACACAAAGTGTCTCTTTGCTCCTCCTTGCATCTCTGATCACAGTTCAGTTGTCTTATAAATGGAGAAGAACTTCTATAAACCAAGAGTAAGCTTCCAGTTTTTTGAGTTTTGGTTTGAAAGAGAAGGATTTTGGCAGCTTTTGGACAGAGTTTGGGGGGTTGAGATTTCAGGGACAGTAATATTTAGGCTCTATAAGAAGCTTAAGGCACTCAAAGGTGAACTGAGGAGGTTCAATCAAAGATTTTCTAGTGATCTTCCTTCTAGAGCTAAATTGGCTGAAGCACACATGGAGTCAATTCAAAACTTGTTGGGAAATGACCCTTTAAATGCATTGTTACAGGCTCAGGAGAGAGATGCATGCTCCAAATTCTTTGAGCTTAGACATGCTGAAGAGAGCTTCTACAGGCAGAAGTCAAGAGTACAGTGGCTTCAGTTGGGTGATCAGAACACTTCTTTCTTTTTTCAAAGTATGAAAAAGAATAGATTCAAAACCAGGATTACACACCTGGACAACCAAGGCTCTCTACTTACTTCCCATGAGGAGATCCAGGATCATATATTAGATTACTATAAAAATCTCTTGGGTACACCAAATGAAGAAATGGGAGTCAATTGGAGTATACTTGATTGTGCTTTGCCAAGAAAGCTTGGACCTGATCAGGCTGTACCTTTGGCTCTTCCCATTGAAGAAAATGAGGTCAAGCAAGCTATTTTCAGTATGGGAAGTGGCAAAGCTCCTGGACCAGATGGTTTTTCAGCTGGGTTCTTTAAGAAAGCATGGCATGTGGTGGGTGGGGATGTAACCAAAGCTGTTTTGGAGTTCTTTACTACAGGTAACCTCCTAAAAGAGGTTAACTCAACTGCAATCACCTTAATACCAAAAGTCCCTAATCCCACTAGTATTGGGGACTTTAGACCTATCTCTTGCTGCAATGTAGTCTACAAGTGCATCACAAAAATACTTGCTGAAAGACTCAAGCTTGTATTACCCAACATCGTAAGTCAGAACCAAAGTGCTTTTATCCCAGGAAGGAGAATGGCTGACAATATTTTTCTCTCCCAAGAATTACTTAGAAGCTACCATAGATCACTTGGTTTGCCAAGGTGTGCTCTCAAGGTGGACCTTAAGAAAGCCTATGATAGTGTGAACTGGTCACTAATAGGTAAAGCTTTTCAATGCCTTGGCTTCCCAAATGTTTTCATTTCTTGGGTCATGGAGTGCCTTTCTTCTCCCTCATACTCAGTGAATATAAATGGTGAGCTGCATGGTTACTTTAGGGGTGCTAAAGGAATTAGACAAGGGGATCCAATCTCTCCTTACATCTTTGTCATCATCATGGAGGTCTTGACAGGGATCTTGAGCTTTGCAGCCAAACACTCAGAGTTCCAGTTCCATTGGAGGTGCAAAGAGCTTAACTTAGTTAATCTGTGCTTTGCTGATGACCTACTCTTATTCTGTAAAGGAGACAAAAAAAGCGTGCATGTGCTTAAGGAAGCTTTGGCCATTTTCCAAGAGCTATCAGGGCTTCAACCAAATATTTCAAAGAGTCAACTGTTCTTATCAGGGGTGAGCACAGAGATGTCTTCTATCATTCATGCTGAACTGGGTTTTACAGAAGGGTCTCTTCCAGTTAGATATCTTGGTGTCCCACTCATTACAACCAAGCTTACCAAATCAGATTGTCAAGGTTTGGTTGACAGACTCACTATGAGAATCAGTTCTTGGGAATCAAAGTATTTGTCTTATGCTGGAAGACTCCAACTTATCAAGTCTGTCCTTATGGCTATGGTCAACTTTTGGAGTGGTCTCTTCATTCTCCCTAAAAGAGTGGTGAAGACAGTCCAATGCTTGGTAAGAAATTTTCTATGGAATGGCCAAGATACTAAAGCTTCTGGGGCCAAGGTAGCTTGGGCAGACCTATGTTTTGACAAGGTACAAGGTGGGTTGGGCCTTAGGGATTTGGTTCTAGCTAATGAAGTTGCTATAGCCAAACACTTATGGTTCTTGCTACTCCCTTCTAAAAGATCACTTTGGAAAGATTGGTGTCAAACATACCTAATCAGAAAGAGTTCAATTTTCTTGGTTTCCATTCCTTCAAACCCATCTTGGGTTTGGAGAAAGCTTCTCAAGCTCAGGAGCAAGTTTCTGCCCTTTTGCTCTATAACTATTGGAGATGGTACTACTGTGAAGCTTCTTACAGATAATTGGCATCCTCTAGGTGTCCTTTGGGCCAGATTTGGGCAAAGACTTTTGTCAGGAACTTCTTGGACTATGGACTCTATGGTGAGTGTTGTCATTCAAGACAATCAATGGCATTGGCCAACTTCAAACACCTTTGAGTTTCTTGAGATTAGAAGTGTTCCAATTCCTCCTCCCCAAGCTCAACGACAAGATGTTTGGAAATGGAGTTCAAGTCAGAATGGAGATTTCTCTCTAAGTCTAACCTATAAGGCACTGTCCCCTACAAGACAACCGGTTAAGTGGGCAAAGGTGATATGGTTCTCTAAACACATCCCAAGGTGCAGCTTTATCTCTTGGTTGGCTTTGAGAAACAAACTTTCCACTAGAGATAGGGTTGCACAATGGGACCAAACACCAGGGTTTTCTTCTGATTGTGTGTGTTGTGTTGGCTACCAGGAGACACATGAGCATCTTTTTATCAATTGTTGTTATGCAGCCAGAGTATGGGCCACACTTGTGAACAAATGTGATCTACACTGCCAGGTTAGGGATTGGGATCAGTTTGTAGATTGGATGCTAGCTAATGCAACAGGGAAGTCACTCAAAGGAGTCCTAGTTAAGCTAGCTTTTACTTCCTTCATCTATTATATATGGAGAGAAAGAAATGCAAGGATTTTTGAAGGCAAAATCAGAGACTCCAAGATCCTAACTGAAGCTATTTCACAATTAGTCAGATTAAGGCTTTGGGATTCGAAGTGTTTTGGCACTAATGATACTAATCTACGTTTAGTGGATAGATGGGGTCTTAACCCAAGCATTTTGTAAACCTTGGCTGTCTTATGAAGCATTGATATCTAATTTCAGTACTTTACATATTACCAGTTTAATTTGCGTGTAGATCTTAACCCTCTAATCAGGCTCTAATTTTGTACTTCCTGGGGTATGCCCCTTGTACATGTGTAAGTATCTTTTGGTTTATACAATTTGTTTACCCAAAAAAAAAAAGCTTGGGAGGATCTTTGTTTCCCTAAATCTCAGGGGGTCTTGATTTGAAGGACTTGATTCAGTCCGATGAAGTTTCAGTGGGAATGCACCTTTGGTTCTTAATTTCAAATGATCGCTATTCCTTGTGGAAGGTTTGGTGCTTCACCTTCTTAGTGAAAAAGAGCTCCATTTTATTACTCCTATTCATTCTGCTTGCTCTTGGGTTTGGAGAAAGATTATGAAATTGAGGGATAAATTCTCTCCCTTTTGCAAAGTTACTATTGGCAATGGGGAGTTTGTGAGGCTTCTTACTGATCAATGGCACCCTTTGGGGGTTCTCATTACCAAATTTGGCCCAAGGCTTCTCTCGGGTAGAGGGTGGGATATTGACTCTAGAGTGAGTAAGGTGATTCATAATGGGTGCTGGAATTGGCCCTCTTCAAACATTTTTGAGCTTATGGATATTAGAGATACCCCTCTCCCAACTCCCAAGGGTCTAGTGAGGGATTCTTGGGCTAAGACCCCTAGCAAGAAAGGGCTTTTCTCTGTTAAAGATTCCTATAAAGCCCTTGCTCCGGATAGGGAGTGTGTGAGGTGGGCTAAGCTGATTTGATTCAATCGCCATGTGCCTAGATTTAGCTTCCTCTCTTGGGTGGCTATCAAAGGCAAGTTGCTAACTAAGGATATGATGGAACATTGGTCCATGCCTACATCTATTAGCCTTCAAGCGTATTTTGCTTGGGTGGGTGTGAGTCAGCTGAGCACCTTTTTGTGGGATGCAAATCCACAAGGCCAATTTGGGACAGTCTTCTAGGTAAATGTGGTTTGAGCAGCCCCCACTCCAACTGGTGTCAATGGATCTCTTGGCTCCTAGTTAAGGCCAAAGGTAAGTCCCTTGTTAGCTCCATTCTGAAGGTTCTGTTCACAGCCTTTATCTACCATATTTGGAGGGAGAGGAAACTCAGAATCTTCCTAGGAAAAATCAGGGTTGATGCTGTTTTGATCAAGGTTGTCTCGAGCTCCATTATCCATAAAATATATATAATGAAATAGGATCTTGGTTGCTTAGGGGTATCCTTGCCTTAGAGTTGAACCTGTCTCTCCAAGCTGCTTGGGATCTCAATCTTTTGATTTTTGAGCCTCCTTAGGGGCTGAGTATGTTAATTTGTTTCTTTGTATTGAGGAGTTTTGTTTGTTTTTTAATCCGTTGAGATTTAGTTAGCTTATTTTTTTGGGTTTAGATTTGTTTTGGTTTTACCTAGCCAGGCTTATCTCTTTTTTTGGCTTTGTAGCTTTGTATTTCCTGGGGTATGCCCCTTGTATGTTTGTTTGTATTATTTGGGTTAATACATTTTTTTGCCTATCGAAAAAAAAGGTCAAATTGCGCTTAGGGAGGAAAGTAGTGAACCCCATGCCCGTTCTGATCCTTCCTTGCAATTCGCTCGTCCAAAAGCTTCTCCAATGGATACCTTGGCTATTCGTGCCCATCGTTCTCCCAAGCCCTCCAAGTCATCCTTGAGGAGGTTGAAAACGAAGCAAAAGGCAGGTTTTCCTTTATTTGTTGATCAAGTTGCTCAGGTTTCTCCTGAGGATATAGACTCTCTCTCTCGATGTTTATGATTAATTAAGCTTCTTTGAACATAAGAGGGATTAATGGCATTCTAAAGAAAGCTGAAGTTAGGAATCTTTGTAGAGATTTCAAGTTATCTTTTTGTGTCTTAGTTGAAATTAAAGGTCAAGTGCTCTAATTTTGCTAGTCTTTCTAGATCTGTTTTCCCGATTGGGTGAGTAATGCTGACCATTCTACTACTAGTAAAAGTAGAATTGTGTAAGTTTGGGACCCCAAGGTATTGGATATTCAATTAATTGATGCTTTTGACCAAGCAATGTTTTGTAAGCTGACCATTCTTCATGATAGGGCAGAATTTGTTGTCTCTGTGGTTTATGTAGCCAATGATGCTATCTCAAGGTGGTCTTTATGGGATAAGCTTGGTTCCCATAAGTTGTTAAGTCAGGGCAAGTCTTGGGTCGTTCTTGGTGACTTTAATGCTATTTTGAAGCCTAGTGAGAATTGTGGTGGTGACTTCAAGTGGAAGGATAGTTCTATTGATTTTGCTACTTGCCTCAATCACTTGGAGGTCCATGATCTTCCCTATAGTGGCTACCAATTCACTTGGTGGAACGGTCAGTGGGGGTAGCAAGATGCGCAAGCTTGACAGAGCATTGGTTAATGGTGATTGGGCAATGGATTTTCCTTCTACTTTTTGCCATTTTCGTACTCGGGGTATTTCTGATCACTCTGCTATTATTATTCAACTTAGGGCTAATTCCACTAGACCTAAGCCTTCTTTTAAGTTTGTTTGACTATTGGATGGATTTGAGGGTTTCTGGGACAGCCATGTTTTGTCTTTATAAAAAGCTTAAATCTGTTAAAATTGCTCTTAAGAAGTTTAATGCCTCTTTTTTCTCAGATATCACTAAAATGGTCCTTATTGCTAGAGAAGCTCTTTCTAAAGTGCAGGCTGACCTTGCTGCCTCCCCTAGTGTCGTTTCTCTCCAGAATTAGTCAGTTCGTTAAGAGGAGGATGACGTTATTGCTGATGACAAGGCTATCAAGGATAAGATTTTCTCTTACTATGTTAATCTCCTTGGGACTTCTAACCCTAATCAGGAGGTGGACTGAAGTTTTCTCTCTCAGAGCCTCCCTAACAAGCTTTATCAGGCTCATGTGGCTCTTCTTAACCAGCCTTGAGGAGGATGTGCACACCACCCTGCTTAGTTTGGGGAGTAATAAAGCAGCGGGTCCAGATGGGGTTATCAGCGGGTATCTTTAAGAAAAGTTGGCACATTGCGGGCAAGGATGTGACTAAAGTTTTTTTTTTTTAGTTTTTCAGCTCCCAATATTTGATGACACAAGATAATTCTACTGTCATTGCTCTTATCTCTAACGTTCTCAATCCTTCAAAGGTTGGTGATTTTACTCTTATTTCTTGCTGCAATGTTATTTATAAATGCATCACTAAAATGCTTGCTGGTAGTCTAAAGAAGCACCCTGATATTAGTAACAACCAGACTGCTTTTGTGCGTGGGAGAAGAATTGCATATAATATTTTCCTATTTCAGGAGTTGGTTAGAGGTTACCATAGGACTTCTAATAGTCCGAGATGTGCTTTCAAGGTGGATATCAAAAAAGCTTATGACAGCTTGAACTAGGAGATTATTGCTAGAATTTTTTGTAACTTAGGTTTTCCTGACCATTACTCTAATTGTGTAATGGAGTGCATCTCTTCTCCTTCTTTCACTATTATTATCAACAATAATTTGACAAGTTACTTCTCCAGTGCTAAAGAGCTTAGGTAGAGTGATCCTATCTCTTTTTTTTTTGTAAACAAATTGTATAAACCAAAAGATACTTACACATGTACAAGGGGCATACCCCAGGTAATACAAAATTAGAGCCAAATCCTATCTCTCCCTATCTATTTGTCTTGTTTATGGAGGTTACTACTGGTATTTTCAAGCATGCTGCTCATAAAGCTGAGTTTGGCTATCACTGGAGGTGTAAGGAGCTTGGTAATGTCAACTTGTGCTTTGATGATGATCTATTCACATCTTCTGCAAGGGCAACACTTCTTCTGTTAATCTTACAATGGAGAGTTTAAGCTTATTTGAGGCTCTTTCTGGTGTTCAGCCTAATCTTCAGAAATGACAGGTCTCCTTGTTTGGGGTCAACCCCACTACTTCTTAGTCTATTCTAGATCTATGTAATTTCAGTATTGGGGAGCTCCCTATGAGATATATGGGGGTCCCTTTGATTACTTCAAGGCGGAGCAAAAAAGATAGTATCACTTTGGGCGTCCAATTACCTTTCTTATACTGGTTTATTACAACTGGTAAAGTATGTACTTTATGCCATTTTTCAGTACTAGGCTGGTTTATTTATTCTTCCAAGAAAAATCTGTACATGATTCAGGTTGTTATGAGGAATTACTTGTGGAGTGCCTCTGGTTCAAAGAATTATGGGGCTAAGGTGGCTTGGAGCTATCTGTGCCTTTCTAAGTCTAGGGTGGCTTGGGCCTTAGAGATCTCTCTTAGGCTAATGAGGTGCCAGTGGTTAAGCATTTTGATTCCTGGTCTCCTTGGTTAAAGCTTCCATTTGGAACAAGTGGTATAATGTCTTTTTGATCAAGAAGAGCTCTATTTTCTAGGTTAAGCTTACCTCTAACCCTTCATGGAGTTGGAGGAAGATTTTGAAAGTTGACTTTGTTACCGAAGAAGTGGGGGTCCATAGAAGTGGTTTTTTTAGTGAGAGAAACTCTCCCCTCTCTCTAGAATTCTGGTTTTTGTTTTAGCCTCTCCCTCCCTTAGGGGAGGCCACGACCTCTAACAATGGTTAATGATGAGTACATTAAGCATGCTGCAGATGTTGGTAAGCAAGTTTCAGGTGGTGTTAAGAAAGATTCAGCTAGTGGGCAAGCTAAGCTTGGAGTGTCTTTCAATGGCCATGCTGTTTTGAATGATATGGTTACTAAGGGAGCTAGGGAAGCTAAAACCCATGTTATTGGTTTTAATGCTCTTAAGCAAGGTTCTAATACGAAGAAATTTGGACCAGAGAGTGGTTTTGTTGAGCCTGGGAAGTTAGAAGCTCAGTCCAAGGAAGCTTCGAGTTTATTAGTTGCAAAAGAGATTATTTCTGATCATTCAAAGCTTAGAGACAATTTTATTTCTTCTGATCACAATCAGAGCAATTTACTTGAGCTGACTCTTTCAGACCAACTTCGTTCAAGTCTAAAGAGAAGTAGCATAAGAGGAGGAGCTAGAGGTGGTGCTCGGAGATCAACCAGCTTGCCTAGAGCTCCAAAGGTTGAAGATGATACTCATTACCTCTCTGTCAAAGGTAATGATGAGTGTCCTTTGATATAAGACAAATCAAGCTTGTCTCAAATCATCTTGCTTGGAGAAGAGGAAAAGCAGCTGCCAAACATATCAAAAGGGAGAGGTGACAGCTCCTTTTTGGCAAGTGGGTGTGATGTGGTCAGAAAGAGAGAGAAGCTCTCCCTTCTCTCTAGGTTTTCTTTTTCTGATCTCGTGTTTCCTCCCTCACGAGGGAGGAAACTCCATTGTTAATTGGTCTCTATTAGCCAAGTTGGGTGACAAACTCACTTATTGGGTGCTAACCAAGGTTTCTGCCTAAGGTGATTTCTTCTCTTTAGAAAGCTCTGGTTGATCATGGAGGGAAGCAAGCTTCTCAAAGCTCGGACCCAGCTTTTGAGTTTTGAAGTTCAAGAGGGCATCTCCCTAGAAGGTGTTCCTCTTTCTCTCTCAGCTAAGGGGGGGTCGTGAAATTACTCTTGGGGAGAGTATTCAATGTCTTGGTCAGTCCAAGACCTTACTTTATCTTAAGGAGAAGCCTAGTTTAAATCAGGGAGTCTATTCCATTGTTGGTTGGTCTCTATCAGCCAAGGTGGGTGAAGTGTTCGCTCATGGAGACATACAAGGCTCCACTCTGTACCGGGCTATCTCTATTCTAAGGAGAAGCCTCTTATGCAAGGCTCCCATGGAGGTTCTGAGGGTGGTGCTCAGATGTTTTCAAGCTTGCCCAGATTTCTTGAGGTTGAAGATGAACTCTCATTTGATGGAGGGGACAATTTGGCTCATGTGGCAGTGGTAAAGGATGGAGGTGACAGCTCTTTTTTTTGAAGCCTACTATTTCTCTCTCCAATCAAAGTGAAGGAGTGTGAGCTCCTTTATTAAGCCTACTATTTCTCTATCCAATCAAAGTGAAGGAGGTGACAGCTCCTTTTTTGAAGCCTACAATTTCTCTCTCCTATGAAAGAAATGATTTGATTCCAAATGTGATAGGACAAGATGGAGATTATTCTCTCTCCTTAGATATTTATCCTAATTGATTGAAAGAGCATCTAATCAAGGTGTCAGTTCAGCAGCTAACCAAGGTGCCAGCTCGGCAGCTCCTTGCAAGTGCCAACTCAGCAGCTCCTTCTTCGTCCAAGGGAAAGAGCAAGTTTAGAGATGGGTCCCTCTCTCATAGTAATTTTCTTGAACACAAGGCAGCGCTGGGAAAGAGGTTCCTCCTTCAAGCTCGAGCTTCGATAGATCTCAGGCTCTTCTTGAGGGGGGGGGGGGGGTACCTTTCCCTTCCTCATTACGTGATTAATGGGATGCTTTTGTTCACTGAAATTGGTTTTAGCAATTACTTGGTTGTTTGTTAACTCAAGAGTTTTATGTTTGTTAAGTTCCATTTTAGACTTATGGTTTTTTTTTCTGTTTCTCCTACCTTGTGTGGTGTGGGAAACTTTCTAGAGTTTATTTTTTGTAGGCTAAGTTAAGTTAAAGTTAGGGGTTGGATAGTTGTGCTGATATAGCCAATGGTCTTTCTCTTTCCTGTCTTGCTCAGCCACTCTTTTAAATATGACTGGGGTATGCCCCTTGAATATTTGTAAATTATGCTTCGGTTAATGAAATTTTAACTTACTGAAAAAAAAGTGTGATGTGGTCAGCTTGGGGAAGAGTGAGGCTCTAGCTCCCAAGCTTCAACTTGGTCAACAATCTACGACTATCCTTTCAAATAAAGGAAAGGACACTCAAAAAGGTAATTCTTTATTAGATAAGTCTCCTCTCTCCCATCATGACGTGGACAGCCCCTTAGGGTGACAGGTGGCAGCTTCTTTGTCTAAGGGGAAAGAGAAAGTAGATGGTGTTTTGATTGAAGGGAAAGTGAAAGAAGATATTTCTCTTTTCTATGACAATGATGTGAACGTAGGTGGAGTTCCAAAGCTGGTGGCAGATCCTCTCTCCTCCCTTAGCTCAACCTCAGCATTGATTGTGAGTGACAAGGTGGATTTGACTTCTACCAAAGATGTCAAGGGCTGCCAAGGTCGTGGGTTTGAGCTTGGAGAAATCTCTCTCTCTCCTAAACCAGATTCTAATGCAAAACCAAAGGTGAGCTCTTCTCCTCCTTCCCCAACTTCTTCTTCTGAAAAGCTGCATGAGAATAGAGTTTATAAAGACCTTTTAGCTAATAAGAGTGTTGCTCATGAGAAACCGGCTGGTTCATGGGCTGAAAAGGTTAAAGGTAACCTGAAAAAGAAGCTAAGCTTAGGTTATGTGAGCTCTTCCTTTACGGAAAATGGTAATGTCACAGTTAAGCTTCCTGATTATATTACTAAAGAGAATTTTTCTAGGTGGGAAGGCTGCCTTGTTGGCTACTTTGTTGGAAGGGCAGCTCCTTTACACTTAGTTAAGAAAATTGCTTTGCAACTTTGGGCTAAAAGAGGAATTCAGGAGGTCTCGGCTGCCAGAGGCCTTTTCTATTTCAAATTTGGCTCTGTGGAGGATAGAAACTCAGTCTTAGAAGATGGACCTTGGCACCTCTTAGGTAGGCCTGTTGTGCTTCAAGAGTGGCAGCCAAATGTTAAATTCTCAAAGGAGAAACTTTCAACCCTTCCAATTTGGGTTAAATTGTGGAATGTTCCAATTGAATTATGGACTGAAGAAGCTCTAAGTCACATTGCTAGTGCTGTGGGTATCCCTTCTCACTCTGACAATGCTACTGCCTCTGGTTATAGACATGATTATGCTAGAGTTTGTGTGAAAATTTCAGCCTCCTCTGATTTGATTAAGTTTTTCACCATTGACCTTGGCCTTGACGGATGGGATCCAGTGGTGGTGGAGGTGGAGTATGAGTGTCTACCTAAGAGATGTGCTAAATGTTGCCTCTTTGGTCATGATTGTGATGCTAAAGTGGCCCCTAAGAATAATCTAGCTAGTGAGGAAGAAACCGCTAGCAAAGATTCTTCTCCCCAAGATAATAGGGAGCTTATGGTTTATGAGGAGCCAAAGGGTGAAATCTCTCCTCCCTTTCCTCTTAATACCATCCATGTGGAAGACCAAGTCAATGAATGGACTCAGGTGGTTAGCAAAAGGAAGGGTAAGGGTCTCATTGTGCCTTGTGAGGATAAAAATGAGCCTCAAGCCTCTTCTGACTCTACATTGAGTTTGGCTCCCCCCAAAGCTTCCTCAATTGTCAATATCACTATCCAACCTGGTCCTTCTCCCAAGCTCTCTAAATCAGCTTTGAAGAGGTTGAAAAAGAAGCGAACGGCTGAAGGCTTTTTCTTATTGGCTGATCAAGTTACTCAGGCTCCCCCTGAGAATGGTGACTCTCTCCCCCCCTTTTTATGATTAATTTAGCTTCTTGGAATATAAGAGGGCTTAATGGCCTTCTAAAGCAAGCTGAAGTTAGAAAACTTTGTAAAGACTTTAAATTATCTTTTTGTGCTTTAGTTGAGACTAAGATCAAGTGTAATAATTTTGCTGGACTTTCTAGATCTGTTTTTCCCAATTGGGCTACCTTTGCTAACCATTCTCCTACTAGCAAAGGTAGAATTGTTTTAGCTTGGGATCCCAAGATTTTGGATGTTCTTCTAATTGATGCCTTTGATCAAGCTATGTTTTGTAAGCTAACCATTCTCCATGAAAAGACAGATTTCTTTGTCTCTGTGGTGTATGCAGCCAATGATGCTATCTCCAGGAAGCCTTTGTGGGAAAAACTTGGCTCTCATAAGACATTAAGTCAGGGGAAGCCTTGGCTAATTCTTGGTGACTTTAATGCTATTTTGAAGCCTATTGAGCATTGTGGTGGTGATTTCAAGTGGAATGATAGCTCAATTGACTTTGCTTCTTGTCTTGATCATTTGGAGGTTCTCGACCTCCCTTATAGTGGCTGTCAATTCACCTGGTGGAATGGTCAAGTTGGTGAGGGTAGCAAGATGCGCAAGCTCGATAGAGCCCTGGTTAACGGTGATTGGGCTATGTTGTTTCCTGCTACTTCTTGCCATTTTCACACCCCGGGTATCTCTGATCACTCTCCTATTATTATTCAGCTTAGGGCTAACTCAGCAAGACCTAAGCCTTCTTTTAAGTTCTTTGATTTTTGGATGGATTTCGAAGGCTTCTGGGCTGTTCTTAAGGATGCGTGGGAGATTGAGGTGTTTGGGACAGCCATGTTTTGTCTCTATAAGAAGCTTAAATCTGTTAAATTTGCTCTTAAGAAATTTAATGCCTCTTTTTGCTCAGATATTTCTAAAAGGGCTCTTATGGCTAGAGAAGCCCTCTCTAAAGTGCAAGCTGACCTTATTGCCTCTCCTAGTGTTGTCTCTCTTCAAGAGGAGGAGAAAATTAGATTAGCTGATTTCACTAAGCTCAGGAATGCAGAAGAAGATTTTCTGAGGCAAAAAAGCAGAGTTGATTGGCTTGCCTTGGGTGATCAGAATTCCTCTTTCTTTTTTCAGAAACTAAAGAAGAATAGAGTCAGATCAAGAATTAATCAGTTGGTTAATGAGGAGGGTGACCTTATTACTGATGACCAGGCTATCAAAGATCAAATCCTTTCTTATTATAGGAATCTTCTTGGGACTTCTCACATTGACCAGGAGGTGGATTGGAGTGTTCTCTCTCAGATTCTCCCTAATAAGCTCTCTCAAGCTCACTTAGCTATCCTCAACCACCCTTATACAGAGGAAGACGTTCACACAACTATCTTTAGTTTGGGGAGTAGTAAAGCCCCTGGTCCAGATGGCTTCTCTGCTGGTTTCTTCAAAAGATGTTGGCATGTTGTGGGCAAAGATGTTACTAAGGCTGTTTTGGAGTTTTTTAGCTCCCAATCTTTATTGAAACAGGTTAACTCTACTGCCATTGCTCTTATTCCTAAGGTCCCCAATCCTTCTAAGGTTGGTGACTTTAGGCCTATATCTTGTTGTAATGTTGTTTATAAATGCATTTCTAAAATGCTTGCTGATAGACTTAAAAGAGTGCTCCCTGATCTTATTAGTAGCAACCAGACTGCTTTTGTGCCAGGGAGGAGAATCGCTGACAACATCCTCTTATCTCAAGAGCTGGTTAGAGGTTACCATAGGCCTTCTAATAGTCCCAGATGTGCTTTCAAGGTTGATATAAAAAAGGCTTATGATAGCTTGAATTGGGAGAGTATCGGGAGAATCTTTGACTGCTTGGGGTTTCCTGATCATTTCTCTAACTGTGTGATGGAGTGTATCTCCTCTCCTTCTTTCTCTATTGTGGTCAATGGGGAGTTGACTGGCTTCTTCTCTGGTGCTAAAGGGCTTAGACAGGGTGATCCTATCTCTCCCTATCTGTTTGTGTTGGTTATGGAGGTTCTTTCTGGTATTCTCAAGCATGCTTCTCATCAAGCGGACTTTGGCTATCACTGGAGGTGTAAGGAGCTTGGTATTGTTAACTTGTGCTTTGCTGATGATCTCTTTATCTTCTGTAAGGGTGATATTACTTCTGTTCATCTTATTATGGAGAGCTTAAACTTGTTTGAGGCCATGTCTGGTCTTCAACCTAATCTACAAAAAAGTCAGATTTTCATGTCTGGGGTCCATCCTTCCACTTCTCAAGCAATTCTGGACTTGTGCAATTTCAGCATTGGGGAGCTACCTATGAGATACTTGGGGGTTCCTTTGATTTCCTCAAAGCTTAGAAAAACAGATTGTATCACCCTAGTAGACCATATCACAGCTAGGGTGAAGTCTTGGGAGTCTAACTACCTTTCTTATGCTGGAAGATTACAGTTGGTTAAATCCGTGCTCTATGCTATCTTTCAATACTGGGCTGGCTTATTTATTCTTCCCAAGAAAATCTTAAATATGATTAAGGTGGTTATTAGGAATTACTTGTGGAACGCTTCAGCTGTAAAGCATTCTGGTGCTAAAGTGGCTTGGAGTGACTTGTGCCTTGATAAGTCCCAAGGAGGTTTGGGCCTTAGAGATCTCTCTCTAGCTAATGAAGTGGCTGTGGCTAAGCATTTCTGGTTCCTGGTCTCTTTGGATAAAGCTTCCCTTTGGAAGGATTGGTGCAAGTTTTTCTTGATCAAGAAGAGCTCTATCTTCTTGGTTAAGCTTGCCACTAATCCTTCTTGGAGTTGGAGGAAAATTCTGAAAATCAGAGACAAGTTTGCTGGGTATTGCAAAGCTCTTGTGGGAAATGGGGAGCAGATCTCTCTTCTATTGGACCCTTGGCACCCTTTGGGGGCTCTTTCTCAAAGGTTTGGTCCTAGGATTTATTTTGGTACAGGTTGGGATTGGACTACCAAGGTCAGCTCAGTGATCCAGAATGCAGCTTGGAACTGGCCTATTTCTAGCTCCCATGAGCTTATCACTATTAGAGAGATCCATCTTCCCCCTCCTAAAGAGTCCTCTTTGGACTCTTGGATTTGGACTCTTTCTCCCTCTGGTCTTTTCTCTGTGGGGCACACTTATAGGAAACTGGCTCCAGCTGGTGAAAAAGTGAGATGGGCTCCTCTTATTTGGTTTAAGAAGCATATTCCCAGATATAGCTTTATTACTTGGCTTGCTGTTCTTAATAGGCTTGCAACTGCGGATAGATTGGCTGCTTGGACCTCCTCTCCTGGGTTTTCCAATGTTAGTAGTTGTGTACTTTGCTTGCATCCTTCAGAATCTTCTGAACACCTGTTTGTTTCTTGCCCTTATTCTAGCTTTATTTGGCAGAATTTGGTTGGTTTGTGTGGCTTGGTGTCTTCTCCTAGGAACTGGAATCAACTTATCTCCTGGCTCCTTGTGAAAGCTAAGAAAGGTTACTTCTTGAGCCTTATGTTGAAGCTTATGTTCAGCTCGTTTGTCTATCATATCTGGAGAGAGAGAAATAATCGAGTCTTTGAGGGCAAAATGAGGGACAAGAAAGTGGTCTTGGCTTGCATTAGAAATGCCATTAAAGGTAGATTTTTGAGTCTTAAAGGATTTTCTGTGACTAAAGATAACAAAACCATTCAGCTTGCCTGGGGATTGAATGTCTCTATTTTTGATAATTAAGCTTGGTTCTTCTGTTTCTTTAGACTGTTATCTCTTGTAATCTTCTGTTATTGTTTGGGTGCCTCCAGCTTGTGTGTTGGCTGGTTCCTTTTTTTGTGTCTTTTTCCTGGGGTATGCCGCTTGTATATTTGTATGTTTCTTCTTCGGTTTATACAATTTTTTAATTTACCGAAAAAAAAGGAAGATTTTGAAAGTCAAAGACAAGTTTGCTGGGTTTTGCAAAGCTTAGGTAGGGAATGGTGTGCGGCTTTTTCTTCTCCTTGCCCCTTGACTCCCTTTGGGGGCATTGGCATAAAGGCTTGGGCCTAGGATTCATTTTGGTACTTGTTGGGTTTGGACTACCAAGGTGAGCTCAGTCATTCATAATGGTACCTGGAACTGGCCTACTTATAACTCCCATAAGCGCTAACACTCTTTGGACTCTTGGCTTTGGACCCTTCTCTTTCTGGTATATTCTCTATGGGGCATACTTATTGGGCTCTTGCACCAACTGGTGGCTCCTCTTATTTGGTTTAAGAAGCACATCGCTAGATATAGGTTCATTGCTTGGCTGTTTGGACCTCCACTTCTAGGGCTCCAAACATCATTTCTTGTGTGCTTTGTTATACGGACCCACTAGGCGACAAGCCTTAGGAACACAATAACAACAATGATGGTTAATGAACCCAATGATCGATTTTAAAGAAGAAACCCTGACCCGTTTTCTCTGACACAAAGAGAAACTTAGGTATAAAACCTAAGACCCAAATGGATGCTTTGAAAAGAACCAAAGGTATGGTTTAGACGCCACACTGAAGAATGAAAAGGAAAAGTGAGTGGTAAGTCTAGGTTTTAGCCGCCAGAAGAATTTTCTTGAGAAGTCTGAAAATTCTAATAAGAACCAAAGAGAAAACTCTCACAAAGAAATTATATTAATCAAAGTTGTTTAACACGTTGTGAAATCATGCCTAAATAGAAAAACTAGAAGCCTAAAGAGTCTTAAATTGTTTAAATCACCAAAACTAAATTTAAAAGATAAAGAAATATTAATTGCAATAAATAAGGAACTTGTAATCCACCCAAAAAACTCTTTGTCATGCTCCATCTAGGTTACAAGGTTGACAAGTCTAACATCCTCTTGTGATTGGACCGCTTGTTACTTGAAATGGATCCATCATTTGAGCTTGTACAACCAGATACTCATCATTCCCTCCCTCTGAGAATGATTTGTCCTCAAATCAAAACTTGTTGGGAAATGACCCTTTAAATGAATTGTTACAGGCTCAGGAGAGAGATGCATGCTCCAAATTCTTTGAGCTTAGACATGCTAAAGAGAGCTTCTATAGGCAGAAGTCAAGAGTACAATGGCTTCAGTTAGGTGATCAGAACACTTCTTTCTTTTTTTAAAGTATGAAAAAGAATAGATTCAAAACCAGGATTACACACCTGGACAACCAAGGCTCTCTACTTACTTCCCATGAGGAGATCCAGGATCAAATATTAGATTACTACAAAAATCTCTTGGGTACACCAAATGAAGAAATGGGAGTCAATTGGAGTATACTTGATTGTGCTTTGCCAAGAATGCTTGGACCTGATCAGGCTGTACCTTTGGCTCTTCCCATTGAAGAAAATGAGGTCAAGCATGCTATTTTCAGTATGGGAAGTGGCAAAGCTCCTGGACCAGATGGTTTTTCAGCTGGGTTCTTTAAGAAAGCATGGCATGTGGTGGGTGGGGATGTAACAAAATACATCGCAAGGTGCAGCTTTATCTCTTGGTTGGCTTTGAGAAACAAACTTTCCACTAGAGATAGGGTTGCACAATGGGACCAAACGCCAGGGTTTTATTCTGATTGTGTGTGTTTTGTTGGCTACCAGGAGACACATGAGCATCTTTTTGTCAATTGTTGTTATTCAACTAGAGTATGGGCCACACTTGTGGACAAATGTGATCTACACTGCCAGGTTAGGGATTGGGATCAGTTTGTAGATTGGATGCTAGCTAATGCAAAAGGAAAGTCACTCAGAGGAGTCCTAGTTAAGCTATCTTTTACTTCCTTCATCTATTATATATGGAGAGAAAGAAATGCAAGGATTTTTGAAGGCAAATTCAGAAATTTCAAGATCCTAACTGAAGCTATTTCACAATTAGTCAGATTAAGGCTTTGGGATTCGAAGTGTTTTGGCACTAATGATACTAATCTACGTTTAGTGGATAGATGGGGTCTTAACCCAAGCATTTTGTAAACCTTGGCTGTCTTATGAAGCATTGATATCTAATTTCAGTACTTTACATATTACCAGTTTAATTTGCGTGCATATCTTAAGCCTCTAATCAGGCTCTAATTTTGTATTTCCTGGGGTATACCCCTTGTACATGTGTAAGTATCTTTTGGTTTATACAATTCGTTTACCAAAAAAAAGGAATGGGATGGCGATACTTTACAGTGATGTTATTTATGGCTCGACAATCAACACGCATCCTCCATGTTCCATCCTTTTCAGGCACAAGCAATACAGGGACAGCACATGGACTCATGCTTTCACGTACATACCCCTTATCCGTGAGCTTATCAACTTGTTTTTGCATCTCCTTTGTCTCCTCCGGATTGCTTCTATATGTGGGTTTGTTTGGAATGGAAGCTCCATACAAAGTCAATTTGATGCTTAATTCCCCTAATTGGTGGCAACTCTTTTGGTATCACCTCGGGGAAAACATCTTAAAAGTCCTGCAAAATAGATGTAACAACACTAGGAAAAGAGTGGCTAAGTTCGTTAGTGGGAAAAACAAGCCTCTTTGTACAAAAGTACGAGTAAAGGCTGCTTGGAACTCAAAGTTCTCTTAATCTCACTCTCTTTTGCATTAAAACTTTCTTTTTTCCTCTCTTGATTTTTCCCATTAGGTAGCAACTTTGATTTCATTTGTGTAGGAATCCTTTCCTCATGCATGTGCCCCCGAACCCAAATTATAGGTTGTAAAACAAACTTCAAACATTCCTTACTGTCTTGCTTCGCATAATGCTCATTCGCCTCTTCAATGTTAGCACATACCTTGGCATGCAAATCCTTCATAAAATCTGCAAATCCAACAAGATTAACATGCTTATTTGTGGGTAAATGTAATATATGTGTAGGAGTTGAAGGATTATAGCCATAAACAATCAAAAAAGGAGAAAAGGAAGAAGTAGAATGAAGAAACCTATTTTATGCAAACTCAAAATGTGGTAACCACTTATCCCATTGCCGTAAAATCTTTTGAATGACAGTACCCAATAAAGTAGAGAGTGTCCTATTAACTCCCCAAAGTTTTCCCATGAACGTACATAAGACATGATTCATCAACAAATAGGGTCATTGATTTTCAGGAGTCTACAATTTATGAAGAACATAGGGTCATTGTTAAGCTCCCTGACTTTGTTACCAAAGACAGCTTTGCCAAATGGGAGACTTGTTTGGTTGGCTATTTTGTGGGTAAAACAGCTCCATTACACTTGGTTAAGAGGATTGCGTTGCAGCTTTGGAAAGGGAGAGGTCTCCTTGATGTTCAAGTTTCCAAAGGACTCTTCTATTTCAAATTTGATAACTTAGAACACCGAGGAAATACAAAATTAGAGCCAGATTAGAGGGGCATACCCCAGGAAATACAAAATTAGAGCTTGATTAGAGGCTTAAAATCTGCACGCAAATTAAACTGGTAATATGTAAAGTATTGAAATTAGATATCAATGCTTCATAAGACAGCCAAGGTTTGCAAAATGCTTGGGTTAAGACCCCATCTATCCACTAAACGTAGATTAGTATCATTAGTGCCAAAACACTTCGAATCCGAAAGCCTTAATCTGACTAATTGTGAAATAGCTTCAGTTAGGATCTTGCAATCTCTGATTTTGCCTTCAACAATCCTTGCATTTCTTTCTCTCCATATATAATAGATGAAGAAAGTAAAAGTTAGCTTAACTAGGACTCCTCTGAGTGACTTCCATTTTGCATTAGCTAGCATCCAATCTACAAACTGATCCCCTGATCCCAATCCCTAACCTGGTAGTGTAGATCACATTTGTTCACAAGTGTGGCCCATACTCTGGCTGCATTACAACAATTGATAGAAAGATGCTCATGTGTCTCCTGGTAGCCAACACAACACACACAATCAGCACAAAACCCTGGTGTTTGGTCCCATTGTGCTATCTCTAGTGGAAAGTTTGTTTTTCAAAGCCAACCAAGAGATAAAGCTGCACCTTGGGATGTGTTTAGAGAACCATATCACATTTGCCCACTTAGCCGGTTGTCTTGTAGGGGACAGTGCCTTATAGGTTAGACTTAGGGAGAAATCTCCATTCTGACTTGAACTTCATTTCCAAACATCTCGTCGTTGAGCTTCGGGAGGTGGAATTGGAACACTTCTAATCTCAAGAAACTCAAAGGTGTTTGAAGTTGGCCAATGCCATTGATTGTCTTGAATGACAACACTCACCATAGAGTCCATCGTCCAAGAAGTTCCTGACAAAAGTCTTTGCCCAAATCTGGCCCAAAGGACACCTAGAGGATGCCAATTATCTGTAAGAAGCTTCACAATAGTACCATCTCCAATAGTTATAGAGCAAAAGGGCAGAAACTTGCTCCTGAGCTTGAGAAGCTTTCTCCAAACCCAAAATGGGTTAGAAGGAATGGAAACTAAGAAAATTGAACTCTTTCTGATTAGGTATGTTTGACACCAATCTTTCTAAAGTGATCTTTTAGAAGGGAGTAGCAAGAACCATAAGTGTTTGGCTATAGCAACTTCATTAGCTAGAACCAAATCCCTAATGCCCAACCCACATTGTACCTTGTCAAAACATAGGTCTGCCCAAGCTACCATGGCCCTAGAAGCTTTAGTATCTTGGCCATTCCATAGAAAATTCTTACCAAGCATTGGACTGTACTCACCACTTTTTTAGGGAGAATGAAGAGACCACTCCAAAAGTTGACCATAGCCATAAGGACAGTCTTGATAAGTTGGAGTCTTCCTGCATCAGACAAATGCTTTGATTCCCAAGAACTGATTCTCATAGTGAGTCTGTCAACCAAACCTTGACAATCTGATTTGGTAAGCTTGGTTGTAATGAGTGGGACACCAAGATATCTAACTGGAAGAGACCCTTCTGTAAAACCCAGTTCAGCATGAATGATAGAAGACATCTCTGTGCTCACCCCTGATAAGAACAGTTGACTCTTTGAAATATTTGGTTGAAGCCCTGATAGCTCTTGGAAAATGGCCAAAGCTTCCTTAAGCACATGCACGCTTTTTTTGTCTCCTTTACAGAATAAGAGTAGGTCATCAGCAAAGCACAGATTAACTAAGTTAAGCTCTTTGCACCTCCAATGGAACTGGAACTCTGAGTGTTTGGCTGCAAAGCTCAAGATCCCTGTCAAGACCTCCATGATGATGACAAAGATGTAAGGAGAGATTGGATCCCCTTGTCTAATTCCTTTAGCACCCCTAAAGTAACCATGCAGCTCACCATTTATATTCACTGAGTATGAGGGAGAAGAAAGGCACTCCATGACCCAAGAAATGAAAACATTTGGGAAGCCAAGGCATTGAAAAGCTTTACCTATTAGTGACCAGTTCACACTATCATAGGTTTTCTTAAGGTCCACCTGAGAGCACACCTTGGCAAACCAAGTGATCTATGGTATCTTCTAAGTAATTCTTGGGAGAGAAAAATATTGTCAGCCATTCTCCTTCCTAGGATAAAAGCACTTTGGTTCTGACTTACGATGTTGGGTAATACAAGCTTGAGTCTTTCAGCAAGTATTTTTGTGATGCACTTGTAGACTACATTGCAGCAAGAGATAGGTCTAAAGTCCCCAATACTATTGGGATTAGGGACCTTTGGTATTAGGGTGATTGCAGTTGAGTTAACCTCTTTTAGGAGGTTACCTGTAGTAAAGGACTCCAAAACAGCTTTGGTTACATCCCCACCCACCACATGCCATGCTTTCCTAAAGAACCCAGCTGAAAAACCATCTGGTCCAGGAGCTTTGCCACTTCCCATACTGAAAGTAGCTTGCTTGACCTCATTTTCTTCAATGGGAAGAGCCAAAGGTACAGCATGATCAGGTCCAAGCTTTCTTGGCAAAGCACAATCAAGTATACTCCAATTGACTCTCATTTCTTCATTTGGTGTACCCAAGAGATTTTTGTAGTAATCTAATATATGATCCTAGATCTCCTCATGGGAAGTAAGTAGAGAGCCATGATTGTCCAGGTGTGTAATCCTGGTTTTGAATCTATTCTTTTTCATACTTTGAAAAAAGAAAGAAGTGTTCTGATCACCCAACTGAAGCCACTGTACTCTTGACTTCTGCCTGTAGAAGCTCTCTTCAGCATGTCTAAGCTCAAAGAATTTCGAGCATGCATCTCTCTCCTGAGCCTGTAACAATGCATTTAAAGGGTCTTTTCCCAACAAGTTTTGAATTGACTCCATGTGTGCTTCAGCCAATTTAACTCTAGAAGGAAGATCACTGCAAAATCTTTGGTTGAACCTCCTCAGTTCACCTTTGAGTGCCTTAAGCTTCTTACAGAGCCTAAACATTGCTGTCCCTGAAATCTCAGCCCCCCAAACTCTATCCAAAAGCTGCCAAAACCCTTCTCTTTCAAACCAAAACTCAAAAAACTTGAAGCTTACTCTTGGTTTATAGGAGTCCTTCTCCATTTGTAAGACAATTGGACTGTGATCAGAGATGCCGGGAGGAGCAAAGAGACACTTTGTGTCAGGGAACGAGTCCATCCAGTGAATATTTGCCATGGCTCTATCCAACTTACACATAATAAAGGTTCCATCATTATGCTTGTTTGACCATGTGAATTGACAACCTGAGTATGCAAGGTCCTCAACCTCAATAGTGAAAGTGCATTTGTTGAAGTCAAAGATGCCATCATCCCATCCCTTAGCTCCTCCTGATTTCTCACCATGGGGCATGAGAAGTGAGTGAGTGGTGGGAGCACAAGGATTCCCAAAGCTTCTTCCTAATCACTTTAGAATTTGAAGCATATACGAATGTGATATAACATACAACATTAAAATGCTTAATAGTAAGCTTACAAAATAAAACTTGGTCAGTAGTATCCAAAACTATTACGTCAAGTACTTTTGGGTCCCAAGCAACCCAAATTCTACCCCCTGCAGTAAATTGTAGTTTGCTACCACCTCCCAATTAGGAAAAATGGCCTTAGCAAGATTAGTGAAATTAAAGTTTTTCACTTTAGTTTCAAGCAAAGAAGAAAGAGAAAGATTGGAGTTCTTACAAAGCTTCCTCACAGCCGCTTGTTTTAAGGAGTCATTGAGCCCCCTAATGTTCCAAGTAGCAAGATTAAACATGAATGGGTGGGTTGTGGGTTTCCCCACTAGCTGCAACTCCTTTATCTCTACCCTTTGCAGGGTGTGGTGTGCCATTGACCTTCTTCTTCTTCTTCTTCTTTCGCCTTTTGCTTTGAGCTGGAAGTGATTAGAGAAGGTGAAGGGGTGGAAAGCTCTTGGTTCTTGCTCACGACAGCAAGATTATCCTCTTCTTCCTCAGTTGAGTGCTCAATAGGTTCCACCCTTAGTGGGGAAGCTTCAACTATGTCTTGGTCTAGCACTAAGGCCAATTCAAGTCCCACTTCTGAGTTGATTTTCTTCCTTGATCTCTTGGATGGAATCTCAATCCAGCCACTGTCATCATCCAAATGGGTTGAGGGAGTGGTGTTTGGGAGAAGTGAGGGAGAAATGGGGGATTGTTTTGGGGTGGAATGTGTGGGGGATGAGGGAGAGGAGTGATTTGGGGAGTTTGAGGTGGAGCTAGGGTTGGATTGTGGTAGAGATGGGGCTGTAGCTTGGGGATTAGGAGAAAGTGTTTTAGCTTGCTGGATGAAATCACAATCATGACCAAAGATATCACACTTGTCACACCTCTTTGGTAGGCCCTCATACTCTACAAAAACATCAATTGGATCTCATCCTTCAATACCAAGATCAATATCAAGATGCTTAAGGATTCTTGACTTAGTTGAAATCTCAACACAGATTCTAGCGAAGTCTCTTTTCACTCCTTTTGCAGTCAAGTGATCCGAGTTTAGGGGTTTACCCACTGCACTAGCAATGTAGCTTAGAGCTTCAGAGTTTCTTAACTAAAGGGGAACATTCCAAAGTTTCACCTAAATGGGGATCTTAGCTAACTTTTCCTTTGTGAATTAGACATTAGGCTCCCATGGTTGAAGAATAAGAGGTTTCCCTAACAAATGCCAAGGTCCATCTTTGAAGAAATAATCTCGGTGTTCTAAGTTATCAAATTTGAAATAGAAGAGTCCTTTGGAAGCTTGAACATCAAGGAGACCTCTCCATTTCCAAAGCTGCAACACAATCCTCTTAACCAAGTGTAATGGAGCTGTTTTACCCTTTTTTCGGTAAATTAAAAAATTGTATAAACTGAAGAAGAAACATACAAATATACAAGGGGCATACCCCAGGAAAAAGACACAAACAAGGAACCAGCCAACACACAAGCTGGAGGCTCCCAAACACTAACAGAAGATTACAAGAGATAACAGCCTAAAGAAACAGAAGAACCAAGCTTAATTGTCAAAAATAGAGGCATTCAATCCCCAGGCAAGCTGAATGGGAGCTGTTTTACCCACAAAATAGCCAACCAAACAAGTCTCCCATTTGGCAAAGCTGTCTTTAATAACAAAGTCAGGGAGCTTTGCAATGACCCTATGTTCTTCATAAATTGTAGACTCCTGAAACTCAAGCTCAAACCTACTAGGTTGGTTTCTCTTTTTATCAGCCCAAGATCCATCCTTTTGTTTAGCTTTAGGTGAAGCTTCACAAAGTTTATGGTAGATAGTGTTGCCCTTAAGGGTTTCACAAATACCCTTAGCAGCCACCTCCTTATTCTTTAAAGGTTCCAAAGGTTTGGGGGAAGGATAATACTCACAATTTCGTCTAAACCCCTGAGTAAAAGCATATAACTAAAGATCATCAACTACTTGATTGTATTCTGGAAAAATGGATGAATGAGGTTTTCGAGCTGTTGGAGAAGATGAAGCTGACGTGGAGGTGTCCTTTCCATGCTTAGGTGGTAGTACAAAGGTACCTGAAACATGCTCCAAGGATGTCTTGAGCAAAGGCAAGGCAAATCCCCTTTATGTTCAGGTACAACTGTAATTAAGAGAGGCTGTCCTTGCTCCGGGTTTTGGGGCAGGTTGTCTGTCATTGATGGAGCTGACGTGGAGGAGTCATATCCATGCATAGGTGGTAGTACATGGGTACCTAAAACGTGCTCCAAGGATATCTTGGGAAAAAGCAATGTCAAATCACCTTTATCTTCAGGTACAGCCACAATTAAGACAGATTGTCCTTGCTCCGGGTTTTGGGGCAGGCTGTCTGTCCTTGCAAGCAAAGTTTTAGCTTTGTTGTTGCCCAAGGTATGCAAGAGTAGGTGTCGTTTCTCCTTTTGCTTTTGTCCTTTCACTTTTTGATCAGAATGCATGTCATTGTTTGTACTCCATGCACAACTAGGGTTAGCTAGATTTGGTGAGGTGGCAGGAGTTGATTGGCTCTCAAGTACAGCCTCATCGACCAATGGACAAAATATTTCACCCTTGATCATCTCTCTTCTTCGTGCTCCTCCTTTGGCCAGAGAACCCTTGGTGATTTGCCTGAATTTTTCAGACAAGGGAAAGCTTGTTTGCTTCTGAACATGCTCTTTGTCCTTAGAAGCACCTGTAAAAGCTTCATTTACAAAACATGGGGCTCCACCAAATGATGAAGGAACCCTTAAAGCACTAGAATCCAGTAATAACAAGTCATTGTGCACCTGAGAAGAAGGGACCAAAGAAATGTGCCCACAAGACATTGAGAGCTCATCCAAACCTTTGATTTGCTCCTCATTAGAGCTAGAAGCAGCCTCATCATTGCCATTAATGGCCATTTGGACCTTTCCTCCCTTAGTTGGTGAGTTAAGGTTGTGGCTAAAGGTGCCAAAACAAGTAGCATGCTCCTCGTCATCTCCATTAATACGAGCAGCAAGTGCTTCTGCGACATTTAGTGCACGAACACACACTTTCTTCTCACCAACTTCTTTGTTCTCCATAGCTAAAATCTTATCCAAACTAGGAGATTCCTCCAAGGAAGAGCTAGAAGCAACTCTGACTTCTGGGTTTTCCAGCATCGAACTCCCATCTCCTTTAAACTTTAGAACATCTTCATGAGACTGAAACCTCATCTTACCCGAACTTTTCTTACTGATCTTTGAACCTTGCTGAGTCTTGGTTTCAAAATAAGCATCATTCACCATTTTAGAAACTAAGCTCGGCTCCTCCCAGAGGAGGAGCAACAGAAAAGCCTCACCTGGTTTCTAGAGAGAAGGTGGAGCTTCTCTCTTTAAACATTGTAATCAGAAAAACAATTGAGCTATCATTCCACTTGAAATCACCACCACGATGCTCAATAGGCTTCGAAATAGCATTAAAGTCACCAAGAATTAGCCAAGGCTTCCCCTGACTTAAAGTCTTATGGGAGCCAAGCTTTTCCCACAAAGGCTTCCTAGAGATAGAATCATTGGCTACATACACCGCAGAGACAAAGAAATCTGTCCTTTCCTGAAGAATGGTTAGCTTACAAAACATAGCTTGATCAAAAGCATCAATTATAAGAACATCCAAAATCATGGGATCCGAAGCTAAAACAATTGTACCTTTGCTAGTAAGAGAATGGTCAGCAAAGGTGGCCCAATTGGGAAAAACAGATCTAGAAAGTCTAGCAAAATTATTACATTTGATCTTAGTCTCAACTAAAGCATAAAAAGATAATTTAAAGTCTTTACAAAGTTTCCTAACTTTAGCTTGCTTTAGAAGACCATTAAGCCCTCTTATATTTCAAGAAGCTAAATTAATCATAAAAACGGGGTGAGAGAGTCACCATTCTCAGGGGGAGCCTGAGTAACTTGATCAACAAATAAGAAAGAGCCTTCAGCCTTTTGCTTCCTTTTCAACCTCTTCAAAGCTGATTTAGAGAGCTTGGGAGAAAGACCAGGTTGGATAGTGACATTGACAATTAGGGGAGCTTTTGGGGGAGCCAAACTCAATGTAGAGTCAGAAAAGGCTTGAGGCTCATTTTTATCCTCACAATGCCCAATGAGACCCTTACCCTTCCTTTTGCTAACCACCTGAGTCCATTAATTGTCTTGGTCTTCGACATGGATGGTATTAAGAGGAAAGGGAGGAGAGATAAACCATAAGCACCCTATTATCATGGGGAGAAGAATCTTTGCTAGCGGTTTCTTCCTCACTAGCTAGATTATTCTTAGGGGCCACTTTGGCATCACAATCATGACCAAAGAGGCAACATATAGCACATCTCTTTGGTAGACACTCATACTCCACATCCACCACCACTAGATCCCATCCGTCAAGGCCAAGGTCAATGGTGAAAAACTTAATCAAATCAGAGGAGGCTGAAATTTTCACACAAACTCTAGCATAATCATGTCTATAACCAGAGGCAATAGCATTGTCAGAGTGAGAAGGGATACCCACAGCACTAGCAATGTTACTTAGAGCTTCTTCAGTCCATAATTCAATTGGAACATTCCACAATTTTAACCCAAATTGGAAGGGTTGAAAGTTTCTCCTTTGAGAATTCAATGGCACACCACAACTGAAAGTGCATTTGTTGAAGTCAAAGATGCCTTCAT
>QANY01005263.1:2961604-3047477 GCA_003255025.1 Datisca glomerata | reverse complement strand
CAGATTTAATTATCTGATTTCGTGGGGACCTTACAATTAATTACATATTCTGATATTTACTTTCATATAATGCAAACATAAATTTAAAAAAAAAAACTTAAAATGATAATCAATGATTGATTTTGTTTCCTTTTTTAGCTAAATTTGATAAGGAAAATTTCTATTCCATTGGTGACATTACCACTTCCAGATATTCTGCATTTATGAAGGAAAACCAGTGTAAATTTGTGTTTCTTCTTTCTCCATTAGTTATAGACATTCTCAAAACTATACAGTTTCATTTATGCAAAAAACCAGTCAAATTCATGTTTATTCTTCCTCCATAATCGATAGACAAACGCAAAACTAGACAGTTGCATTTTTGAAGAAAAATAAGTGCAGTTCGTGTTACTTATTCATATATTGTTATTATTACAGCATATCAGTTTTTGACTAACGATATATCAATTTTTTATTTTATTTTCAGTTATTGATTGTCAATCATTGTTGGTCAGTTAATGACTACGAAAATTGAATTAGTGATATCAGCTATTGGCTAACCCAATTTATAGATTAATCTATAAATAAACGATCAAAGTTTACTTAATAAAATATCAAGTATATTTCAAAATAATAGTTAATTGATCTTTAATACTAGTAACCTATATGTTGCTCATACTGATTGATATTCAATAATTTTTAGTTTCAATAGTACAAAAATAATGTTGTGATAAGAAGTAAATAAAAAACATTCACAACATATAAGACACAGAACATAATCAACCACATATTTATCACAATAGTCGGTTGACTAAAATAGAGAATCCATATTACCGAACAACTAAAATCCATCAACAAAATCCATGAGATCAAATTAGTTTGTTTTTGGTAATATCTTATTGGAGGGAAGTGATTTATTCAAGCGTGTTTCAAGGGTAGATTCGGGCAGGAGTTTTGTTTATAAAAAATATTTCGGTAGTTACTTGATTTACGGTTATGAAAAATATAATTAGAAAAAGTTAAGTATTAATTACTCCCATAAATATAGTATCACTGGAACCAATATATCACCTATATATGTATGATATACTATCATACCTTCAAGAACACGTAATATCTGTAATTTTCTTGAAAGATTTTTGCAATAATATTTGTTGATGTAGTTGTATTATTATCACTGATATACTCGAAATAAACTTGTATCTGTGATGAAAGTGTTTATTGTTATTTTTTATAGATTTTATTAGTTTTTTTATTTAGGAGTTAATTGATTGAGGGAAGTTACTAATTAGCGATTTCCATGAGATTTTTAGTCTAAGATACGGTTTTAAAGGAAAGCGATTTATTTAAGCGTTTTTAAAGGGTAGAATTAGATGGGATTTTTAATTTTTAAAAATATTTCGGTACTGACTTAATTTACGGTTATGAAAATATAATTAAAAAACTTAAGCATTAGTTATTCCTATAAATATAGGATCATTGGAATCAATATATCACTTATATAAGTATGATATACTCTAATACCTTCAAGAACACGCAATATCTATAAATTTCTTGAAAGATGTTTTGCAATTATATTGGTCAATGTCATTATATTTATATTATCACTGATATACCTGAAATAAACTTGCATATGTAATGGAAGTGTTTATTGTAATTTTTGATAGATTTAATTAAAAATTTTATTTTTTTATTTGGGAGTTAATTGATTTAGACAAGTTACTAATTAGTGATTTTTTAAGGAATTTTTAGTCTGTGTCGTTGAGATTATTTAATATGATTTTTAAGGGAAGTTACTAATTGATAAATGCTTTTGGTATGTTTGAATTTCATATAGTTACTTCCTAATTTAAAGCGACTATGAAATAGGTATATCAGACGTAAACCGATTTTATACCCGTGAATTTTGATAACATGCTATATATAGATGAGGGTCATATTAGTCTAAAATTATTGACTAATTATGAAACTTTTTATTTACCTAAATCTATTAAAAATCTATTATTTCTCAAAACACACTCCAAAAAATTATCTATTATACTAAATTTCGCTACATTCAACCCACGAATATTCTCTAGTAGGCCGAGTCACGCCCTGACCCCTATTAGCAGTATGAATGAAGTAATGGAACTAGCTTCAGCTAGACAGAGAACTCAAGCCTCGGGCACCATTTGCATCCTGAGAGACAAGTCCTAATACATCAAGGTCAAAAGAGTTTTAGATGATAAAGTATCTTACACCTATATTCAGATAAGAAATCTCATGTTTTGAGATAACCATGATCAACAAAATTATTGCCAATCACAGCTATTATTGGAAGAATTCTAAGCCGATTATTAGAACTCCTCAAACCTTCGATAAACATCAAGGCATAGTTCATAATACAGGATTTACTTTCTAGCTCTTTAAAATACTTTAAGCTTTCTTGATCCGATCATTATACTGACTTGGTCGTCAGAGTGTATATTTGGTCAGGTCCAACACCGGGGTTAAGTTAAAACTCTTACTAAATATTTTTCTCTGTTCATCTATAAATTTACAAATGACACGTGATAACACTTGAAAATGGATTTATTGCCTCCACAAATTTAACACACAGTTCATTGATATTTCTTTCTCAGTTATGACTAATGAATTTACCGGAAAGAGAATTACGTACAGAGAGTTATCTAAGACCAAGTATTAATAATGATGGTTAAGAGACTTGGGCGTCATGGACATGAATTTCCAGTAGCATTTTGTTCCTGTTGACTCACTCAATAACAACTCGAGAGACTTTAATTGTTTATCAAGAGTTTGACTTTGAATGGAAGTTTTGCAAAAGGAATGAGAATTTTATGTTTGTGTTCTACTGCTTTTCTCTGTCTAGCTTATTCGTTTTTCTACAAGCGAAATAAAAAATCGTTTGGCCTAGTTTCTATGTACGGTCCCTTTATTATATGACATAATATATTTCATATATCAGCTTACACTTATTAGAAAAGGTTTATTATGCTCTTACCACATGCACTAATTAATTAAGAAAAAATATAATAAATTAATTTAACAGATTTAATTAAAATAATATTCATGTGATGAGGGTATCAAATTATATAAATAACCTAAATTCCAACAATTAATAAAAAGCTCATCCATTATGATTGTAATAGAATTTGTTAATTCAGTAACCATGATTAACTTTACTATAAAACATAGTTGTACTCGGTTATTTGATACTACTCGAAGTAATTATCCTATGATCAAATATATTATTATCATTATGTGAAATCTCTCCACAATGTATAAGTAATTATATTATTTTGGATCAAATTTATCTTCTTTATCATTCGATTACAAAATCATTTGACCAGTCAACTAAGATGATTTCGATGTTGATGCCTTAATTTTGATAGTAATCTAGTAGTGACACTATGCGAGTTGTTGGTTATGCTACATATATGAATTATTAAAATGTATTAACTCAGATAAAAGTGCTTATGAATTTTATATTGAGAATCTATGATCATCATTTAAATTTCGTACATTCATGGTTTATAATATATTAAATTATCCGAGTCATTAAATATGAACCCACGTCTCTCCCAAAATTAAAGCGTACATATACAATAAGCAATAAGTATTTTATCTCTTCTTACGATAAAGCTTTACTGAAGATCGAGCTCATCAGAATTTTAAACACATACCAAATAAATGAACAAACATTAATTAACTACGTATGCTCCTATCTAGTGGCTAAAGTAGTATCCGACCGTTAAATTCAAAAAGGATAGTCATGATCATATGATTACAACTATAAATACCCGATGAGTACACTATTTAACATGTATACACTACAAGAAAATACATCTACGGTGACTGTTACTCGAGTCTACGATGATGGTTTCTAACTGTCAAAATTGATACAGCGACGGTTGCAGAACCGTCGATATTAAATTACTGACGGTTTTGACAACCGTCAGAGAAACGTCACAACAGAGACTCTAAAGCAACAATTATTTTTTATAATTCGTGACGGTATGCAACTGTCGCTAAATATAATATACCACGATATTTTTTGATACTACTCGAAGTAATTATCATACGATCAAATTTATTTTTATCATTATGTAAAATCTCTCCACATTGTATAAACAATTATATTATTACCAATCAAATTTATCATGTTTATCATTTGACCAGTCAACTAAGACGATTTCGATGTTGATGCCTTAATTTTGATGGTAATCCAATAGTGACACTACGCGAGTTGTTGGATGTGCAACATATATGAATTATTAAAATATACTAGCTCAGATAAAAGTGTCTATGAATTTTATATCGAGAATCTATGATCTCGGCGTTAAATTTTGTACATCCAAGGTGTATAATATATATCATCATTTGATATTGAATCTTTCTGTTGAACTTGATGACTGTTAGATCATAGTCTAATAAAATATTTTACTTTATGTCTAGTAAATGTTAATATTAGCGTTAAAAATTTAGAACAAGATTTAAAAGAAAAGTTTTGCTAGACCAGACGTGGGGATAACTTAATCTTCTCTTCTACGAAAGGGACCACATTTCATTAAAAAAAGTTTTGAGGTCCTAATTTCGTTTTTCTTTTAAAGGGTCTTTTCACCGCAAATTTTTTCAAAAAAAAAAGATATTGAAGTTACAGATGGAAAAAGAAAGTGGTCTGGATCATATGAAATTTGGAGGTTGTCGCAACGTTCCTACGACGCGGAGCGCCGATTGAAATATCATTTTAAAAAAAAATCAGAGTCGCTATCTATCATTTTAGGGTGTGATTGGTTATCCAATTTTGAAAATAAATATTTTGGTCTACGAAAACTCAAAGTTGGTTTGAGAGTCATTTGTGTGTGTGTGAAAGGTATTAGCACATCAACGCACATTGTTAAAATGGTTACCAAATTCTATAGAACGCTATCCAAATTATATTTAAATATATAAATAAATAAAAAAGTGAATGAAATTTATTTTTGANCTAGTAAATGTTAATATTAGCGTTAAAAATTTAGAACAAGATTTAAAAGAAAAGTTTTGCTAGACCAGACGTGGGGATAACTTAATCTTCTCTTCTACGAAAGGGACCACATTTCATTAAAAAAAGTTTTGAGGTCCTAAACTTAAATAAATAAATAAATAAATAAAAAAGTGAATGAAATTTATTTTTGAATGAAATTTATGTTCCATTAGGTATGTCTTGTATCATAAAAATTAAACAAAATAAATAAGCTTTAATATGTGTTATAAAGACCATTGAAAATATAAATAAATGTTTTGAAAATCAAAATATTATTAAAGTTATTCTCAGTATCCCGAAAATTATTCCTCACCTCAGTAGTTCGAAAATTTTAGTATCCCAAAAGTCTCAAAGTCTGTCGTCAGAATTTTTAAGTGACAAAATTTACATCTAATCGTTAAGGTTGTAATTCATACATATATATGTTAATTCTAATGATAAGAGAATGAGACACATATTATAAGCATGAAAAAATGACAATGATACATAAATAAATAAGAAATAAGAAGAACAACTATAAAGAAGAAATGGTATAAAAAGTTAAAAGGATAAAAAATGTGTGAAAAATTTAAAGAAAATGTGTAAAGTAGAAAAAGAATAGGTACATCATGTAAAGGAAGGAGAATAAAAAAATGTGAACTGAAACAAATATGCGATTCAACCTGTATTAAGAAAATAAAAAAGAAAAAGGAAAAAGGAAATAAAATAAAACCAAAAGAAAATTAAGAAGCAAAAAAAATGAATGGGGTGGGGATGAGCTGCGACTGTTTATCACATAGGGTAGCAACCCTATGTCCCTTATATTCTTTTCTTAAATTTTGATGTGTTGTTTATAATATAATATAATTATGAAATAAATAAATCAATACTAAATTCTTTAATCTGTAAATAAATATAAACTACATAAATATTTAATTTCAATATATATATATTTAAATAGTCTACTAATTATCATTTTTCAATCATTACTATTCAAATAACAAAGAAAAAATACGGACGGTAATTAGTTAAACCGAGCGTAATATAAAAAGTTACAATAAAAATCTCAGAATAAAAATATTATTTTTGGATATAGATATACCTTTATAATTTTTGATTACATAGCTTACTAGTTACCATTATTTCTTTTTCTTCAATCATTGTAATCAAACACTAAAAAAAGAATCATGGACGTTAACTAGTTTGATCGAATATCATAAAAAATGACGATAAGATCGAGAAAATCAACTAATGATAATATTACAAAAGATTTGAAGCTTTAATATTTACATTATAGTTTAACTCTCTACATTGTATTTTCTTACATTTTTTATGTATAATAAATTATCATAGGAGATTTTTTTGCATGCAATGTATACTTTCAACCCATTAAAAAATTTTGTCCTAAAAATATTTTATCATCATCCTCATTGATTGAGTTGATGATAAAATATATCTCATTACATGAATGGCGTTTTTTCTAGTCATTGGATAATTTTTCTTATTTTTTTAGTACTTGGAGTATTTTTCTTATATTTAGTCCTTTGGGCTTTTTTCTATTTAGACATTGACCTTTTTTCTGAATCATAATATAGTCTTAGATTATTATATAGGTCAAAAAATAAAGTGTATATATTTAAAATATTGAACCAGATAAAATACAGTATCTATAACTGCCCTCCTTTTTTCACGCTTCTAAACTGAGAAGGTGTATAAATGTGTAGATAATTATTTTGATCATTATGAGAAAATATTATATGGATAAGAAGAATATGAATCTCGACTGATTCAGGTTCTATGAAATGACAGAAATGTGAGATGGACCTGGTAGACACAGGCTTCGACCTGGACTCGATTCAAATTCGAATTAACCGAAGATAAAGAAACGGACCTGGATAGACGCATGCTTCGACCTCGGCTCAATTCGGGTTTGATTTAACTGAAGATAAAGAAACGGACCTAGATAGACACAGGTTTTGACCTCGACTCAATTCAGGCTCGATTGAACCAAAGATAAAGAAACGGACCTGGATATACATAGACTTCGACCTCGACTCAATTCAGGTTTAATTTAACCAAAGATAAAGAAACTGACCTGGATAGACACATGCTTCGACCTAGACTCAATTCATGTTCAATTTAACTAAGATATTTGAAAGGAAAATACACCTGGATAGACACAGGCTTCGACCTCGAATCAATACAGGTTTGATTTAACTGGAGATGTTTAAATAAAAAATGGACCTTGATATACATAGGCTTCAACATCGACTCAATTTGGGTTTGATTTAACCGTAGATATTTAAAAAGAAATGGACCTAGATAGACATAGACTTGTGGAATCCTATTAATTGTCATGCGTTCTTCATTCTTCGTAGAACTTGAATTAATCTTTGCACCAATAACTATTCATAGGATTCAGAAGTATATCTCGATAGGATGTTGTCAGGAATTGAGTGTGGGCTCTCAAAATAACAGAAGAAATAAAATAAAATTTTCCCTTCTTCCTCTAGATTTCGGTTGCAACAGGGAGGGAGAGAGAAACTACTTTCTTTGCTCCGTGTAATCACACACTGTGATCAGGATTGTGTCAACACACATAGGGAGCTAACCCTAATTACATCTCTTATATAAAGCTTACATAATTTACACATATACCCCTAAACTATAAATTGCCGAAATTCTCCTCCTTTTACTGTAATTGTCAAAATTTTACAACTCCCTAAAGCCAATACTCTGTCCAAATTCATCAATCTAAATTGATAAATTAAATTGATCTCCATTAATTAATTAATTAATGGATTATATTTACTAATTATCCAATAATTAAAAAATAACAAATTAATTAATTTGAACATCAACTTTGCTCTTCACCAATTAAGTGACGAAACCGATCACAAATGAGTTCGGGAAGTGTACCTTGGTCCAAAACACATTTATGATCCAACTGATGTTATTTCTCATTCATGTCCTTATGAGCTACTCCTGAGACCGAATGGACCCATATAAATAAAGCTATAAGATTCAAATACTCAATGAACTGATCTCCATAAATTCCTGACCTATTTAATCCTGATATCATGCGACTCTACTATAGTTCTGAGGTCGAATCAACTCTCAATTCATGTGCACTACATTTTTTGTTGGTGCAAATAAATAATTTTTATTTCACGGTCCACATAATATTTTTCTATGTTATCCTTCGTGAATATTAGTAATAAGAGTGGGATATAAAATTATCATTTTACACCTCTAGTTGTTATTTTCTTAACTCTTTTATTGACTGTGAATAAGAAAGAAATAACAGTGAATTATCTCACACAGTTCACCATGTCATATTCAATTATTCATTTCATCGCGTACTTGGCTAGGTTTATTTATTCNAATAAGAGTGGGATATAAAATTATCATTTTACACCTCTAGTTGTTATTTTCTTAACTCTTTTATTGACTGTGAATAAGAAAGAAATAACAGTGAATTATCTCACACAGTTCACCATGTCATATTCAATGATTCATTTCATCGCGTACCTGGCCAGGTTTATTTATTCACACACCCATCAATAAAGCATAATGTGATATTATTATATTTTACAATCTCACCACGAATTTCATATATGTGAATCACGTAAACATAGTTGAATCACAATCCTAGCAGCCAATGTATTGTCCAACAATTCGAACTCAGTCCTTTAGCGTATCAAAGAAGTAACTAAGTCAAGTTTCATATTCACCTTAGGATTAAGGTAATCCTGAAACTACCATTTAGGTGTAAACAATTAGATTTAGAGTTAGATAAACGACTTTGCTCCAAATAGATTTGTTACTGATCTATTCAACATGTTTCATAACATGTCTAGGACAACCATTATAGTCTCCTCTCCTATGACATAAGACCGACATCCTTTGATTCAACCTAACAGTCATACGAGTTTTTCTGAAAGACCCCTCAGTCTTTACTCTTCTTATGTCGACAATAGTTCCAGGACTTGAATAAATTATAAACACACTTTAATTAATAGAAAAACTTTCATTCATTCATTAAATTTAGTAATTCAAAATGTTTGAGAAATAACTAAATACTCATAAATAGTTATTACACCATACTTTATGGACATAATTCTAACAATCTTCCACTTGGACTAAAGTAAGCGTGTACAATCTCATATCCTCATTCCCTCTAGATGACCATCAAAGATTTTACTACTTAAAGTCTTCGTGAATAGATCTACCAGGTTGTTGATCGTCGGTATGTGTGTTACTATAACACCTCCACGCTGAAAATTCTCTCTAATCATGTGATATTTATGCTCTATGTGTTTGGATCTTTTTGTGGTTTCTTAGTTTCTTTGGATTCGCTACAACCCCACTGTTATCGCAATAAAGTGTCATGAGCTTGTCAGCTTCTAGAACAACTTAAAAAGTCTTCAAGAACTTTTTAAATTATACAACCTCCTTTGCAGCTTCACAAGCTTCCATATACTCAGCTTGCATGGTAGAATCAACAATGCAAGATTGCTTGATACTTCTCCATACAAGCGTTCCATCGTTTAAGATGAACACCGATTCTGAAGTGGTCCTCTTGGAATCTTTGTCTGCTTGGAAATAGGAATCAGTATACCCCATTATATTCATGTCTATACCTGAATACATAAGCATGTAGTTCCTTGTTCTCCTAAGATACTTCAGGATATACTTGAAGAAATTTTAATGCTCGAGTCTAGGATTATATTAGAAACGACTCACCACGCCCACCGTGTAGCAAATGTCTGGCCTAGGGAAAAACATCGCATACATGAGACTTTCTACGGCTGAGAGATGGGGAATCTTTCGCATGTCTTCCTCTTCTTGAGGAGTCTTGGGAAACTGCTCATTGGAGAGGCTGACTCCCTTCTTAGAGTCTTGCATACTGAAGTGATCCATCACCTTATCAACATAAGATGCTTAAGACAGTGACAATTATTTGTTCTTTCGATATTGAAAGATCTGAATACCTAAGACAAAGGCAACTAGATCATTCATATCAAATTGGTCTGCAAGCCAAATCTTGACATCGAATAGTTTTCCTATATCATTCCTAATGAGTAGAATATCGTCCACATACAAGACTAGAAAAACCACTATCCATTCATGTATCAACTTATACACACAGGATTCAACGACTAACTGTTCAAAATCAAAGTTCTTGATAGTTTCATTGAATCTGATTTTCCACAACATTGACGCTTGCTTAAGTCCATAATGGACTTAAGCAGTTCGCAAGCCTTGCCCTCTTGGCCATTTTTCGTGAACCCGTCTAGTTGAGCCATATAAATGTACTCTTCAAGATTACCATTTAGGAATGCACTCTTGACGTCCATCTGTCAGATTTCACAATCGAGGGCAGCCGCAATGGATAGGAGGATTCAAATGGACTTAAGCATGGCCACCAGCGAGAATGTATCCTCATAGTTAATAACTTCCTTTTGGGAATAGCCCTTGGCTACTAGCCTAGCTTCGAATGTCTCCACATTTCCATCCCATCCTCTATTTTTCTTATAATTCCATTTACACCCTACATGTTTTACCCCTTCAAGAGGATCTATAAGTTTCCAGACTTCGCTCGAGTACATAAATTTTATCTCAATGTTCATGGCTTCTTGTCATAGATTCACTTCAGGACCAACCATGGACTGCAAGTGGGAAACATGTTCATTTTGATCTTTATCTGAGACTTATGTTAAGACATTTTCATAAGACATGTACCTGTCAAATTGTCTCATAACCCTCCCATTACGCTGATGCTCCATAGGCTCTGGCTCCTGTTGTGGTTCTTCCATGATTTAATCTAGAACAGTTCCTGATTGGGGAATCACTACCCTCCCACTCAATAATTTCTCTAGCACAAGTGTGCTTCTCGGCTTCACACTTCTTATATAATTCTCCTCAAGAAAATGCACATTCGTGTTCATGAATGTTTTCTTCTCGGTCGGACCATAAAAGACATATTCCTTTGTTCCTTTGGGATATCTTACAAACATGCATAATTTTGATTGACTGGCCAACTTGCTTGTCTTCAGTCTAAGTACATGTAACGGGCATCCCCATATCCTGAGGTGGATTACAGATGAATTTCGTCCGCTCCATCTTTCATTTGACATGCTAGGCACCATCTTTGACGAAACTTGGTTAAGAATGTATGATATTGTTTCCAAGGCAAGTCCCAAGAACGAATCTAGGAGGAAAGAGTAATTCATCATGGATCTGACCATATCTATCAGATTTCGATTCCTTCTCTCTGACACATCATTTTGTTCTAGAGTTTCAGGTGTTGTAAGTTGAGAAAAAATACATTCTTCATTAAGAAAGTCTTTGAACTCTCCTATCAAGTACTCTACCACGATCGGATCGTAGTGTTTTCATTTATTTCTCTAATTGCTTTTCAACAATAGCCTTGTACTCTTTGAACTTTTCATAGGTTTCATACTTTTGGCACATTAGATAAATATGTTCAAAATGCGAGTAGTCATCTGTGAAGATTACAAAATATTCATAATCTCCTCTTACTTAGATATTCAATGGACCTATGTACGAGTTCGAGGCATCGAGTGGCTCTTTCACCCTTCATTGAAAAGGGCCTCTTGGTCATTATATCTTCTATGCAAGATTCATATGTGGGTAGTGATACCGCACTTAAAGTTTGCAATAGACCATCTTTTGTAAGTCTTTTAATCATGTCTAGGCTAATGTGAGCAAGACGCAAGAACCACAAGTAAGTTAGATCGATTAAGTCAAACTTTAACCTTCTACATTCAATACGATATCAAGATTACATTTCCAATCCATGTAATTTTTACTAGTAAGTTTGTTTGCATTTAGGATCGTTGAGAGTGGAGATAATGATATGAAAACATAAAAGAATAAATAAAACAGTGTAAATAACTACTTAATCATTTAAGAAAGTATGATGCTTGATGCAAATACTTAAATATTAAAAAATCTAATAAAAAACATTTCTTTCATGATGTTACGATCAACAACAAAAGCTTGGGTGCGGAACGACGGCAACGGCGATCATGAATGGCGATTTTTCTTGCGACGATGGATTTACATTAAATTTAAAGATACAACTTTTGTAAAAATCAAATAACATCAAATCCTATGCCTTAATTTCGGCGCACATCAATTCTAAAATTGAAAATAAACATCTATAGTCAATCATCCATTCATAAAACACATTCAAACATGCTTTTGAATCAATCATACATAACAAATATGCCAATATCACGATATCCATCCATACATACGTTTAATCATTAAATATGTATAAAAAAGACCTCAGAGATCTGATACCAATTAGTTTCTTGGGTTTTAAAATAAATTAACCACGAACACTTTGTGGGCGAAAAATATAAAAAATTTCACAACAAACATTTAATCATACTAAATATAAATCTTTTTTTATGATCATGCATATTTAGATAAATGTATTTAGAATAGGTAGAAATAGTTTTATACATTTTCTTGTAATGGGGAATCTATGAATTGGCGTGATCCAATTAATTGTCTCACGTTCCTCGTTCTTGAGAATCGCAAAACTTCATTTGGTTTTCACACCAACAACTACTCGTATGATTCAGAAATATATCTCACAAGGATATCGATAGGAACTGAGTGTGGGCTCTCAAAACAAATGACGAAGAGATAACAAAATTTTCTTCTTCCTCTAGAGGGTTCGACGACAACAGTAGGGAGGAGGGAAGATAAATTCTTTTCTGCTCTGTCTAACACTTAGCTTAGCTTATGGTTAGGTTTGTAACCCCTTTCTGTTAATTATGGAATTTATCCATATCCCCTATATGATAAAATCGAAATTTACCCCCTTGTACTACAATACGTGATTTTTACATCTCCCTTAGAGCAAAGATTGTGTCCAAATTCATCAATTCAATTTGATAAATTAAAATGATCTGTATCAAATAATTAATCAATTAATTTTATTTGATAATTATCCAATAACTAAAAAATAATAAATTAATTAATTTGAACATTAATTATGCTCTTCACTAATTTAGTGATGACACCCATGACATATGAAATCGGAAAGTGTATCTTGATCCAAAACACATTTTTGGTTTAACTGATATTATTTCTCGTTCATGTCCTTATGAACTATTCCTGAGACCGAATGAACTCACATGAATAAAGCTATATGATTCAAATACTCAGTGAATTTATCTCCACAAATTCCTGACCTATTTAATCATGACATGGTACGACTCCCACTATAGGTCTGATGCCGAATCAACTCTTGATTCATGCTCGCTACATTTCTATTGATGCAAATAAATATATTTATTTCACGATCCATAGAATATTTTATGATATCACCCTTCATGAAAATCAGTAACGTGACCTGGATGTAAAATTACTATTTTATCCCTCTAGTTATTATTTCCCGAACTACTTTATTGAATGTGAATAAGAAAGACATATCAGTGAAATATCTCGTACAGTTTACAATGTCTTCAATGACTCATGTCATCAAGTATCAGACCCAGTTTATTTATTCACACACCAATCAATAAAGCATAAGATTATATTGTTGTTTTTACAATCTTAGCACGAATTCTATATAGGTGAATCACGCAACTCTAACATAGTAGACTCACAATCCAATAGCTGAGGTATTGTCTGAAAATTTCAACTCACTCATTTGGCGTATCAAAGATTGCAACAACTAGGTCAAGTTTCGTATTCACCTCAAGATTATGGTAATTGCAAAAATATTCTTAAGCTGTAACAATTAGACTTAGAGCTAGATAAACAGCTTTACTCTAATCTAATTTATTATTGGCCTATTCAACATGTTCCTTAACATTTCTAGGTCAAGCGTTAGAGTCTCAACTCCAATGTCCCGGGACCGGCATCCTTTAGTTCAACCTAAAAGCCATAGTTAGCTATGAGATGAACTGAGATATATAATTTAATCTCCCTAAGAAACCTCAAACTTCTTTTTGAGTTCGAGGTGGTGGCATATCAATGATGGCTCGAACCTTGTCGGAGTCAACTTTTATTCTTTCATTGCTCACGACAAAGCCAAGTAGTTTCCCTGAAGATCCTGTGAATGTACATTTTTTGGAGTTAAGCTTTAACTGAAACTTTCTCAGCCGTTTCTATAGAGTAACAATGTGATCTTCCCCTTGACAAGATTTAGCGATCATATCATCAACGTACACTTCCATTTCTATATGCATCATATCATGAAACAGTGTTACCATTGCCTGTTTATAAGTTGCCCCAGCATTCTTTAGACCAAATGGCATAATCTTATAACAAAATGCACTTCATAAAGTTATAAAAGTGGTCTTTTCACGAGCTTCTGGAGCCATTTTTATTTGGTTATACCCAAAAAACCATCCATGAAAGAGAAGGTTAATTGTCCTACAATGTTATCTACTAAGACATCGATGTGGAGTAATGAAAAATTATACTTAGGGGTTGCCCGATTTAAGTCTCTATAATCGATGCACATTCTTACTTTCTCATTTTTCTTGGGCACTGGGACTATTAGCAACCCATTCAGAGTATTTTGTTACTTCAAAAAACCTGCGTCAACTTGCATTTTAACTTCTTATTTGATCTGCACCAGCATGTCTGGTTTCATTTTCTGTAACTTTTGTCACACTGATTTGCTTTCGGGCATAAGCGGCAAACGATGGAACATGTCATCAGTGTTTAGACCATACATATCTTGGTAAGACCATGCAAAGACATACACATATTCCTTGAGTAAGTGAATTCATTGTTGGTGGCTCTTGCTTGTCATAGAAGTGTCGATTTAGGCTTCTTTTATCTCTCCATCCGATCCCAAATTTATCACATTCGTTTACTCTTGATAAGGTTGAGTTATTTTATCATAATATTCTACCATTCTTAACATTTCTGAAGATGGTTCAAAATTATCTTCACCACTTTCATCTGACACTACGCTAAGAATGAGATTGTCAAAGTTATTTCTTATGCTCTTGTTTTCAAAATCACCTTTCTCAAACCTGATTAGATTATTGGATGAAAGGAAGGCGAGAAAAGAAAATAAAAAAATGCATGAGTGTGAACAACATTTTAGAAAAGGAAAAAAATTAGATAGAGAGAGGAAGGAAAAAAGAACTGGAATCCTATTTATTATCCATATAAGAAGATAAAACAAGTTTTTGGACTTTCATAAAAAGAAATGACATGAAACAGATGAAAATATAGGCCCACAACAAGGAAGTTCTCAGATATTATGTAGAATAATTAGAAATGTGGCATTTACACATTACTCTTAAAATCTTCAAAAAGCACTGGTAGCTCACTGACATCCTAATTGATAAGCTTATGATCAGAATTGTATTGAGAAACCAAGTCTTCTTTACTTGCACTTGATGATTTTTCTAAGATTGCAGATATTGAAAGTTAGGTTATATCATCTTCAAGGTCGTACTGCTCCACTTTAGTCGGCTCTTCAAATGAAATTCCCCCACTTCTGAAGGATTCAAAAATATGAGGTATGATGGCTATTTCCACATCGAGAACACCGAGTGGGGGAATAGATAAAAATAGGTGCAAATTCTGACATCACCTCCGAACAAGGCAAACAAATGGCAGCACCTGGGCAAGAGCGCGACTACTAGGGCACAATCCAAACTTAGCGCTGAGCCCCACCCCACAATAGATTTCAAAAATTTCCACAATTGCAATTGTTTGGAATGCAAGAGCCTAGCAATTCTCTTTTCTTTCTTCTGAGCTTCCATTCTCCCTCTATTAGCCTTGGTCGGTCTATATCTAAGCCCAAACATTTTCCCATTCTTCTCCCATTCGATTAGCGTATTTATGCCTTGATTTTCACTTCCAAGTCCTTTGCCTAACTTGTATCCCCCTTTTATCAACCACTTTGCCACTTTCTGAGATGCTTTTGATAGGCTTGGCATTGGAGTGAGTTTCCTAGTAGCAACAAACGTAGTCACAATTTCAAATGATCAAAGTTAGCATTACAATGCTTCTTCTGCTACCTCAACATATGACATGGTGGCCGACTTGGATACTAGTAAGCCTTCTTCCTCATATATACAAATGAGTTTATGATCCACTATAAATTTCAGCTTCTGATGTAAGGAAGACGGTATTACCCCATTATAGTGAATTCACGGTCAAACAAAAAGAAAACTATATGCTGAGTTTATGTCCATCACTTGAAAAACAATATCAAATAGGCATGGTCTGATTCAAATTTCTATCTCAATGTCTCCGATTACTTCTATTCGAGTACCGTCAAATGCTCTTACTATCGTCATACTTGACAACATATGTGTCACGTCCACAAGGAGTTTTGCTAGGGTGGATCTTGGCATTACATTTAGAGATGAACCATTATCAATCAAAACTTTTGCAACAACATAATCCTGACACTTCATTGATATATGTAGAGCTTTGGTGTGTCTTGTACCATCGGCAGGGATTTCATCATTTGAGAAAGTGATAAAATTTGTTGCAGTAATATTTTCCATAATTTTACTCAGCTTCTCCACCGTAATGTCATGACAGACATATGTTTGATTCAAAACCTTTAATAATGCTTGGCGATGTGGTTCAAAAATTAAGAAAAAGTGACGGTAAGGATATACGAGTAGGTAAGCGATTAAGTTGGTCGATCAACTTATACTCACTTTGCTTGATGAGCTTTAAGAAATCACATACTTCCTCTTCAGACACTGATCTTTCTATCTCCGCAGTCGTCATTATGTCTGGGTCTATCATTTGTCCACTATACATTTGAACTCATGACCATTGTTGCCTTCTTTGGCTTTCCCTTTTCTTTGCCTTTAAAACTCATCACTATTATTCATTTTCAAAATATCTTGCGTATAACATCTGCCACTCCTCATCATTCCTCCTATTCCTGAAATATTAGCTATGGGAAGATCAGGGTCCAATGGATTTAGCGTTTCAGTTTTGTTGTTATGGCTTGCAATAACCTCATATTCGTACCTCCACGGTAATGCTCTTTGTAAGCAAATACACTCGATATTTAGATCGTGATGGTCTTTAGAGCATAATATGCAGTGGTGCGAGTCAATTTTCCTTCATAATGTACTGTGAGAGGTTTTTGGACATAGGATGATACTTCAACATTTACTTCAGAAAGTTCTTAGTTGTTATGACGACTAAAGAATCACCTTGCTGGTATCCCTTTCCTCCTTTCTGACTTACGGTAAATATTTTTGCATCCAATAGCCTTTGCGCTTCCATTTTAAAATCACCACAGTCCTCAATTGTATGCCCACTCACGTTCTCATGAAACAAATAATCAAAGTCAAGCATATGTTTCCTATAATTTATCCTCTAAGCATGTTGGGTAGATGTACCCCGCCTTAGAAAGAAGATGGAAAAATATTTCCATTGATGTGCTCACATCTGCCACATTCTTCTCATCTTCTCAAAATGAATCCTCAATCGAGTTTACAATAGGGTACCACTGATTTGGCAAAGGGTTATTAGAATTAATATTCGGGTTCCCATTAGCCTTTTTGAAATTCAACCATCTAGCCTTGATTAATGCCTGCACTCTACCCTTTAGTACCGCGTAATTTTCAGTCGAATGTCCCACTGCCCCAACATGATAATCATCTCGAGCAATCATATCATACCACCTTGGGTATGGTGGCTGAGAGAGTCATAAGGAATCGACACCAATTGATTATTCCATATTAATTATGGTAAGAGTTTCGTATAAGACATAGGATTGGATCATATTGGATAAAACATTGATTATTTCTATTTTCCCTTAGAGGCTGATCAACCTGACCAACATTTTACTAGTGAGTTGGTGGTCTCAAATTGGACTTTGGGTTCTTTTGAAATGTTGATTGTTGAGAGTGATAATTGTATGGCATTTACAAGGTATTTGCCATATATGATGTCACAGATTTAAGACATTCACTATACTTTCAAAATCTCAGCTCGGGGTCACAACTTATGATAGGTATCCAAAATAGATTGTCTGTACATCCTTTTCTTTTCGCTTCGACGGTGTCCCCCTTTTTTTACGGAGGATGCATCTGATACGACTTATTAAATTCAGTAATTCTTTATCCCATATTCAATTCTTTCACCAATCACTATAATGTCAGAGAATTTGTTTGAAGCATTTTCAAACATCTTATCATAGAATGGAGATCTCAAGATATTGATAAACATTACAGCCATTTTCTTTTCAGATAAGGCGGGTTGTTCCTGAGTAGCTAATTCTTTCCATATTTGTGCATATTCTTTAAAGCTTTTAGTAAAAAATTTCCCCAAACTTTGCAGATCAAGACGATTAGGAGCTATGATTATCTTGTACTTGTATTGTCTTAAGAAAGCATTAGCTAAATCTTTCCACCTCTGAATATTTTGGCTATCCAACTAGATGTACCAGCAAGATGCAGCCCCTATTAGGCTGTTTTGAAAGAAAAGAATAAGCAACTTATCATAATAAGGTGACTTCTCGGGCATGTATTATCGTCATACTTTTCAAACTCATGTAGTTTGAAGTTGTGAGGGATGGTTACGTCTGGGACCAGGCATAATTGAGTGGCATCCACTATAATATGACATTTTACAAAATGAAGATATCCCCGTGAAAAGTAATCTACAGAGATCATGCAGTGCCTGTGACAACCCCTCATATTAAAAGTTACCATTTTTCGCGAGACATTACGCCTCCTATGGACACCCTGTGGTATCTTACTTTTACAGGATTTTTCTACTCCTGTAGAGCGTTATTTAATAGGATTTACATACCCCTATTGAATGTATTCGACATGTGTTTTTAATACTTGTGAATTAACATTCACATGTATTTTTGTATCCTATTAAATTAAATACCATAAGATTTTTTGAATCACATTGATATAGTTTTTATTATAAATTACGCCTCTTATAAAGAAATTTTTCTAGCATTTTATAAATGTTTTTTTTTCAATCAATTTATATGCATCAGTTTACGCACCTATTTAAACATTCAAAATTAATACATTACTAAACTAAAAGGCATTCAAACATCATTTCATTCTCACAAAATATTATCCAAAAGTATCAACCATAAGTATCATCTAAAAGTAGGAGTACTTTGTCTACTAATACAATATTCGTTTCAAAAATTAAAAAATATCTAAAAGCTCCACAGACGCTACAAAATAATTTCAAATTTTCACTGATTAGCTCTTCAAAATTTGATGCCATGTTGAAAACCTTTAAGGGATTGTAGCTCTTGCGTTTTAAAGAATAAAACATTACTTTAAGATAATTTCACATTGCTCACATGATTTTGTAGAATTGCAAAGCTAAAACAGTATTAACCCACATAGTATCATAAAAATTGATCCAAATTGTTCATGTCTATGACTATCTACTATTTTGGGCTCCACCATTTATCCAATAAAACAACCCTTCCTGTCTCTTTCCATTTTACTACTTCTAACTATTCATAAATAGTCTTGCATCTAAAACCTTAATAACAATGTAATTACAAGGATATACTTGTAATAAAACCTTAATAACAATGTAATATCTAGAATTGGTAAATCTAATAAGACTAGAAGAGGCTGCCCCATGTAGTATCCCAACACTCGAAACACAACCTGCAATTATACGATCACTCATCACACGTGAATAATGTCATTTAATGAACAAATAAGTAGAATACAATTGCATAATATTGACAAAAATGCAGAACAATTAATAAAGCAATTGACCGCATTGTTTTTTTTTTCACGGCAGGATAAATAATAACAATTTACACTTGTTTATGTACTACATTTACATACACATGAGAAAAAGCTAAAACTTAGTTTTTAATTACTTCAAAAGCCTGATAGTCTAATATTTCCATCACATTTATTAGTTCAAAAATGATCCAAAATATTTAATTTATCAGCATTTTAAACAAATACCGTTTATCAATGTGTTAGCGGAGATAAGTCAACGCATTACATTCCTTACAGAGAACACTTGTATACAAGATCTTATACCATTAGCTAAAATAGCATGTTCCACTAATAATCTCAATACACTTCTTTGTGATGGAAGCTTCTTCTTAAAAAGGTTGCGAATACATTAGAAAGATAGCTTCCAGCACCATGAATATTCATCTTGTCTTAGCAACTATCAATAACATGACCAACCGAACGCCACAATTTGACACGTCATAATGCAAGCTCATAAAAGGTTTCCTTTTCAATAGAAAAATGGAATTAGAATATAAAAGTGTACCTGATCATGTACAGCCTGCATGAGCATAATTTACAAGCACATGTGCAATGTCGTCAAAGAAGTCCATGAAGCTTTTAGTAACAATGTAAGGAAAGTCAGTGTCTATGTAATGATGTTATTACCATTCATTTTGAACCACTATTTATCTCTGAATCAGTTACAATGGAGTTGATATTTATCTTTGGACTACAAAAGGACTGGAAGATATAAACACAAATGTTATCGAATGTTGGTAAGAGAATTTTCTACTCTAAAGATTGAATATCAACTAGACTATAAAATAAGGATGTGCCTTATCATGGCATTGGAGAAGAATTACCATCTTCGACCTTATGGTTTGACATGGAAAAACCTAGTACGTGTAAGCACTGAAAAGAAAGGCCCAAGATGAACCATTATTTGAAAATCAAGATTTAACTAACCGCTACCTCTATTTGTAGCTTGGCACATGAATACAATGCTATAAACCACAAGATAAACACATCATACCATAAATTGTAGAATTTTTCTTCAAAACATTTGACAACTAAGACGACACTTAAGTTAAAACATGTGTGAATATACCCAACTAAACGAAATTAATGCCTTCATATCGTCTTTTATGTCTATTAATTAATATTTCTTGTGATGAGATCCAAGATAGATGAAAGAAGACAAGTGGAAAAATATCAAACTTGTAAAACATTGAAGGGTAATATACATTAGAAGAGGAATAGACTTTTCAAAGAAGGACTTGTATGATTGCATGTGATTTCATGGAAAACCATGAGTAGAAACATGGAGGATTCAACTTTTAGCATAATAAAATAAGACAGAATTAAAGGCTTTCAATTACTTTTCATTTCTCCAATAATAATTGAGTTATCGGTTGTTCTAATTTAGCATGTCATAAACAATCATTAGAAGCAGTGAAATATATATGAGTACCAAAAGCTAAGAACAGTTATAAGTGCCACTATATGCCAAGGCAAAACTTTTGCCATTAACCATTTTCCTATAAATAATTAAAAGCATGGTCTGGCAAGATTACAGTAATACATGCCACTGTGAAGATGCTAAAACCACCCTTGGCCTAATTGATGTTATCATAAGCTGCCTCTGGAGTCATCTGCTTGCATTTAACCAAATAGAACAACAAGCCAATAGAACATGTAATGGATGTCCAACTTGTGATTTAAAGCAATTCATATAAGCTCCTTCAGAACCTACATAAAACAACAAGCCAAGAGAACAACCTATGGAGTTATCTTCTGGTACAGTCTCATAAATATTAACTTCAGCTAACCTCCAAGCTTACACAAATACACAGTCTGTGGTAAACTAATAATTAAAGGTTCAAACAAAAACCAGACACCTGCATGCCCAGCAATCGGGAACACAAACTTAAATTAACTCACGTAAAACTCAAAAATTACAAAAATCACAAAAATCATACAAGAATTTTGATAATGAAATCCTTACCTCTGCATGTTTGTAAAAGATAGGCATTGTGGTATTATACGAACCATAGAGTAACGAACCTGCTTTACAAAATCATATAAGACCTAGAGGATTTTCCATGATTATTTTTTAAATTTTTTCTCTATCCAAACATACAAAAAAACTAGATCAAATGATTAAAGAGGGAAAACAAAAAGCTGAGACAGATGAAGAATCGTCCATCTGACCGCTATTTTTTGCAAAACTTTTTCAGAAAAATAAAGTGGGTCAATCCAATCTAAACGAAGAGAAGAAAATTTAAAGCATAACTAGAGGATTAAGAATTTAACTAAAACGGAGAGAATCTGAGATATGATGAAGTTCAAATTGTTAATCAGAAACCACCGAGTTATTTTCCCTTTACTACACCACCACAATATATAAAAATTATAAACTGAAGATATTGCAACCATAATATAAGTTTATAGGTTTTAGTATTTGTTGATATTTGGATAACTTGCTGCTATACTCCTAATAGATACAATAATAAAAGAGGAAAGTCATGAATGAAGATGGAATTAGTAAGTACATGTCCTTGCATTAACTGATGTTGCTGATCTTAGGCCATATGATAGGCTTGTGGTTTGGACATTCTATAGTAGGAGTCCTTGAGATCAATTTTGCATGATGATGCATGAAGTACTTCTCCTTGCTCAGCACCAGGTCCCTACATGTTAACCATTCACGTTGAGTAATAAAATTGTAAGAAAAATTAAGTGCAAAATCGGCAACAAAAAAGGGAGAAGAAAATACCAACCTTCGAGGGTTAGATTAATGGTATAACTTTGAGCATTATGTGTAATCATGTTTAGTCTGCAGGTAATCTTCAGTCGGTTGACTTCAACATTTAAATCCTTCAAAATTCGATCTGTGTCACATAAAATCCACAAAATTCCTTCTTTTCTTTAAGCTCTCTCTTTCTAGGCTACTAAAAAAAACAACTTTGTGAACAGTTCTCTCTGCTACAGGTACCATATTTACCAAAAGTTCCATCTCATTCGACCAATTTTGAGAGAGAATAATTAAACAAAGGTAAAATGAGCATAACACATGATGCAATACTGTAAAAATGAAGAATCTCCAAAACTCACCAAAAAAGACAAATAAATCAAACCACATAACCAAAACATCAGCTTTTTTGGAGCTTCAATCGCTAACCTAGCCCTCTGTTCTTCGGCGTGGCTGACGAGAGGGGGCGGGGCTCTCTCATCTTAGATGATCTCTTCTTCAACGAACTCCAGAGATCCAACCAAAATAATCTTCAACCTCACAAGCCTTAGTTCATTCTCTGTTGTTGAATGAGAGAGAAGCTAGTTGAAAGAGAGAGAGAGAGAGAGGGAGAGAGAGAGAGAGAGAGAAAGAGAAGCTAATCGATGAGGCTCTACTCTCTCTTTTTTGACAAAGGCCTATCCCTAGGTTGTGGATTTGTATGTTGAAAGGGAGAAGTTACTAGAGAGAAGGGTAATTGAGAGAGATCGGTTCTAATTTGTGGTTGTGTATTTTGATCGAGAGACAAGAAAATCGTGATGGGTGTCGATAAAGAAAGTGAATCGCGATGGGAATCGACAAAGAAAGCAAATTGCCATGGGTGTCGACAGAGAAGGAAAATCGTGACGAGAGATATGGTTTTGTTTGCGTTTTGTTTTTGAGAGGGAAAGAAGGCAATCGTGAGGGTAAAGAGGGTTGATATGTTTGTGTTTTGTATTTTAGATAGAGAAGGCACATTTTCAGTCCCTCTTCTGATTTTCACTCAGTCTCGCTTATATTTTGCCCCTCCAGCTTTTTTTTTTTACTTTTGACATGAATAATTTTTACTTGATTTTTAATTCTCTTATTGTTTCTTATTTTTAATAAAAGAAGACTGAAACTCTTATATTTTATTCTTATAGAATGATATATTTCTTGTAGTGATCAATGGTATCGTACACATTTGATCCGTCAAATAACGCGCGATCTCTCCTTTAGAAAATCTAGCTTATCTCTCGATAGTGGGTCTTCTCTTGGTTTAGTAACATGCCTCTGTGCCTTTGAGTTATCAACATCAGGTATGATGATTGGCTCATTAGCATGTTCACCTTGTGGAGTGAAAGCTTGGTTGTGGCCAGATGCCATTGTCGATGTGTTATACCCAGTTCTCTCTGTCTGCAACATTTCTTGGACATTTAAAATGAATAGTACTGGATATTTACTAGTAGTGACAAGGCATGCTAAAACTGGTCATCCTGATGACATTGATATTTTGGAGTGAACCCATGAGGGTAAAGTGGAATATCATTTAGCAGTTGATCTTGTGATGATTGAGCCCCCTTATGGATTTTCAAGACAGACATTTCCTTTACTAGCGGTGAGGACTTCCAGGACTCTAGCCATTTGTTCTTTCAGCTCCCTAATTTCTTCTTTCATTTCCTCTCACGATTGCTGTCTTTCTTGCTCGTCCATGACCCTAACTTGGCTCGCGTTCGATAGGGATGTTGAAGTTGATGGGCTATCTTTGAAAAGTTTCTTAAAATAAAAAAAAATGAGATTGTAGATTTTCCTAATGAAAAAGAAGAAATAACAATAACAATAATAATAATGAAAGTACATTAATGAATGAGAAATGATATTGCGCTAAGTAAAAGTCCAGAAGTTTTCAATTTCACTCAATTAGTAGATTCATCCACTACATTTGGGTATGTAGAAGTCAATTACATTACTATTTAATATGAGTTTATATAAACGAGAAAAATGACTCAAATCCATGTGGATTTCTTCTAAAAACTTAGACAAGTCCTTAGGATGGATGGGCAAAACACTTTTCTTCAAAAATGATGCTTGTTCTGCCAAATTATTTGCTCTCACAGCCACGACTTTCAGCCATTCCACAGCCTGCTTACATCATTGTTGAATCAAATCATACTCTTGTTGGAGCAATTAGTAATCAAAGATAGCCCATCAATTTCTCCACCACATTCTGATATGCTCTAACTTGGGGCTCAAGGCTCGTAATGACTTTCAATAGTTCTTCACTACTATTTGTTACTTCTGCCTTCTGAACCTTCTGTTCCTCTAAATCGAGCTATAAACTATCGACAATTCATCGTAGTGAGTCATACTGTTCTTTTAACTCACCGATGTACACATTTTTCTTATCAATAGTTGTCTTTAATTCTTTTAAGCCTCTTGTATAAGCTCATTTTTCCTTTCCAGCTCCATGATTCGATCATCTTGTTCGTAGATTGCCCCTCGTGAATTCTCATTATCTTCTACCATCTTTATTGTTTTAATATTCAGTCGACGAATGTCAATTCCTAACTTTGAGTTCTTTCACTTCAGATATTCTAGATCCTCAACCTTGTTTCTTAAGTCTATAATTTATTTTTCAGCCTCGATCCTGTGTTTGTCTTACAACTTCACCTCAACTTTTAGTCATTTATTTTCTTCCAAGAGAGCTAAATTCTTTTGATGCTCTTCATATAACTCATCTCGCTCTTCCTTCTTAGTGATCTCCTGATGGGCTTCCGGTAACTTTGATAATTGTAAATCCTCAATTGGTAAGGCGATAATTACTTTGCCTCTACTCTCAAGTCACGTTTCATACTCCTTTAAAAAATTCATGCGATTCTTCTCATTTTGTATCATTCTCGTTATTTTCCAAGCTCCAATCGATTGCTATAGTTTTTTGTTCAACGTCTTGAGATTCGTAACTGGTTTTTTCTACGGGGAATTGAGGATTTACAATGAGCTTTCTATATAGCATCCTCCTCTTTCAACTTTAATAAGTATGAGCCACACTTTTTCTACGGGGAATTGAGGATTCAATTTGGCCAGTATACCAATGAAAAGAGCAAAAATGGTAAATTCTAAACTTTATAATTGTTTTAGAACCGTCGTTCTATATACAATTTATGACGGTTCAAAAAATGTCGTGGTATATTATATTTAGCGACGGTTGCAAACCGTCGCGCATTATCAAAATAAATGTCACTTTAGAGTCTCTGTCGCGACGTTCCTTTGACAGTTTTCAAAATCGTCGGTAATTTAATCTCGACGGTTCTGCAACCTTCGCCATATCCATTTCGACAGTTAGAAACCATCGCCGTAGACTTGAGTAACCGTCACCGTAGATGTATTTTCTTGTAGTGTATACATGTAAAATGGTATACTCATCGGGTATTTATAGTTGTAATCATATGATCATGACTATCCTTTTTGAATTTAACGGCCGGATACCACGTTAGCCACTAGATAGGAGCATACCTAGTTAATTAATGTCTGTTCATGTATTTGGTATGTGTTTGAAATTTTGATGAGCTAGATCTTCAGTAAAGCTTTATCGTAAGAAGAGATAAAATACTTATTACTTATTGTATGTGTATGCTTTAATTTTGGGAGAGACGTGCTTTCATATTTAATGACTCGGATATCGTGATATATTATACACCATGAATGTACGAAATTTAAATGCTGAGATCTTAAATTCTTAATATAAAATTCATAAGCACTTTTATCTCAGTTAGCACATTTTAATAATTCATATATGTAACATAACCAACAATTCGCATAGTGTCACTACTAGATTACTATCAAAATTAAGGCATCGACATCGAAATCATCTTACTTGACTGGTCAAATAATTTTGTAATGGAATGATAAAGAAGATAAATTTGATAGAAAATAATATAATTGCTTTTACATTGTGGAGAGATTTCACATAATGATAATAATAAATTTGATCACAGGATAATTACTTCGAGTAGTATAAAATAACCGAGTACAACTATGTTTTATTGTGAAGTTAATCATGGTTAATGAATTAACAAATTCTATTCTAATCATAATCGATGAGCTTTTATTAATTATTGGAATTAAGGTTATTTATATCATTTGATACCCACATCACATGAATATTATTTTAATTAAATCTGTTAACTTAATTTATTATATTTTTTCTTAATTCATTAGTGCATGTGGTAAGAGCATGATAAACCTTTTCTAAGAGTAAGCTGATATATGAATATATTATGTCATATAACAAAGGGACCGTACATAGAAACTAGGCCAAACGATTTTTTATTTCGCTTGAAAAACGAATAAGCAAGACAGAGAAAAGCAGTAGAACCCAAACATAAAATAGGTAAACATATAATTAATTTCGTGGGTCTAGTCCCTATTTATATACTGATCTAATTATTTTTTGACTCAAACTGCTTCTGAAGATAGTCAATAACATTCTTGTCGACTTGGAAGGCCTTTGCGAGAACATCATCAGAGATTGGAGGGTTTGATCCAAATACTGCATTTGCTATTGTAATTGCACCTGGGTTTTGGCTGCTTAGTCCAGCAAATGCAAGAGCATTCTTATGTCCAACATTATATTGGAAGTGAATTAGACCAATTGGGAATACAAACACATCTCCTTTGTTCAGTACTTTAGTGAAAAGACGGTTTTCTATGTTCGACGTGATGAAACCAACATAAAGAGAACCTTCCACGACTACTAGAATTTCGGTACCACGGGGATGAGTGTGCGGAGGATTAAGGCCATATGGGGCAAAGTCGAGGCGAGCGAGGGATATGCCGAGGGTGTTAAGTCCTGGTAGCCTATCGACATTCACAAGAGTAACATTAAAACCGACTTTGTTTGTAGTGTTTCCAGGGATGTTAAGTCCTTGAAAAAGAAAATCATTGGCTGAGACTTGTTCAGGATCCTTGCAGAATTTTCCGTTCACAGACACTGTAAGGTAAATAAAATTATTGTTAAATAGAATCATTTCAAAACCAGTATAATAATAGGCTATCGTATAGTTCTCCCTAACAGTAATTAAATGTAATTGATGATAAAAAAATATTTGTGTTTAATTAAATAACTGAAGAATGAAATTAATCATACCCTTAGGATCATCAATAGCAACACAAAAGTCCTGAAGAGGGCTGGGGTCATATGCTAAGACAAAGGGAAATATTGCCAAAGCCAAGAAGGCAAACATGAAGTAGACAACTCTTTCCATTCTTGTTTATATTTTGAACTATGCTCCCTCAACTATATAATTAGGAGTAAATTGGTTTTGCTTTAGCTGAATGAAAAAAGTAGTACGAGAAACATGTTTATTTATAGATGAAAATACTTTAAATGGTCAATTATTATAAATTCGGAGTAAGTAAAACCTTAACTCATCTTCAAAGTTTATGAATTTGATAATATGGTAAAATGAGATATTCTTCAACTGCTACACACTTTGTTTTCAATTCTTTGAATTTATCCTCTATGTGCATCTAGAATTTGAGATCTTTTTTTTTTCAACTGATCAAGATGTATGAATACATTTTTAATATTTTCATAGATATTTCGGGGTAATTTACTTTCTCATTATTGTTTTATTTAAGATAATATTCTGTTTCTGAATTAAATAGAACCGAGAGATTGAACAGAATTGATTCTTATGTTTTTTTGATTTTTTTTGCCATGTTTTTGTTATAATCAAATTGATATGCATTTGAGATATCAATGTTTGAATAACATAATTGACTTTTTACGTTATGGCAGGTCAATAATTTCTACGAGACTAAGTCAAATGCAAAACTTAAACATAAAAAATAAAGTATGAAAAAAACTGAAGAAAAAGATTAAAAAAACATTTGAATATTATGACCACTCATTTTTTCTTAAAAATAATTATAGAGTTACTAAGTAATTAATCAAGTGTTAAGTAATCAAATGATGTGTCAATCATTTATATGTTAGTGTTTGAATACGAATTAAAATAACATCATAATGGCTGTCGCGATGTTTAATCATTTAAAACTTGATCAATTATTTATCCGGTGTAGAATTACTTATCCATAAAAACTTTGTAGATAGTGGACCACCTCATCACGAATACCATGTCTCAGTATACACGTAGCACTCATGGACGGGATCGGATGACATGGCTTGACACGTAGCACTCATGGACGGGATAACACATGTCTCAAACGGAATCATTTAACAATCTTAATCATATCTTGTCTTGGCATATCCCCTAGTTAACAACCTAATCATAACTGATCGCACGTTAACTAAAACTCATCATGACGAATCGGGTGACGAAACAGATGGCACACGTCAGACGATGAAACAGATGACACACATTGGGCGACAGAACAGATGGCACTCATAGGTGACAGAAAATGTGAACAGATGGCACCTCATGAGTGACGAAAAACATTTACAGATGACACCCAATGTATGACCAAAATATGAACAGATGACACCCTATGTGTGACGAAAGCATGAACAGATGACACCCCATTCATTTAACAGAACAAAACGTGAACAATCCTTATTTCTTCTTAACTAAGGGTCGTGCTTAAGTTCACATCTTGCTTAATTACCACTTGAATGAATTAACCTCATAACTTGCAGAATCCAACTTATGATAATAATTAATTATATAATGCATACTGATACATATAACACAATCAAACATGATAACATACTAACGTAAAATCAGTCATACTCAGACATTTATCTCATGATAATCACATTAATAACTGAACAATAATCAATTACCAAAGTGTTAACCAAATATAATAATTATTGAAAAATGCATAAATAAATAATAATAACATGATATGATTATAATATCAGAATCACATCATTATATAAGTCAATTTACACAAACATATATATGAACATAACATGCTTATAGACAATTAAAACTGATGAGAATAACACATATTACATTTATCACACGTCGGTCACATTACAATGTAAATTCACTTACACAATATTTATCACACATGGGTCACATTACGATATAAATTCACTTACACAAAGCATATACATTTATGACAACAGGAGTCACACCATCATGTAAGCCCACTTACTTGAAGCGGAAGAATAAATTAAACAATTAATGACCTGGAATCCAAAAAAATATAATCACTAAATTGTTTTGAAATAAATCAATACAAATACACTCTAAATATAATATAAATAAAAAATTAAGATTTAATTAAAACAGTGCAAAGCGGTCAGAACGAGGTTGAAAATAATATATTGGGTCCAAAAGTCATATGATAAAGCTTTGGGTCAAACGGTTCAGACCGGGCTGGTTCAGACGAGGCCGAATCGATTTTATCTGATGGACCGATTTAGGCCAGTCCGAGTAAACTGAACCGGTTCGGTTCGTGTTAAATAAGTTCATGGGAGATCCAACCTGCAGACGAGAAAAATGGAAGGAATGAGCAGGGGTGAACGATGAGAAAGCGAGAAAACAGAGGGGAAGGGAGAGAGAGAAGCAGAGGTGAGAGCGAGAGAAAATCAGAAGGAGATATTTAAAGCAAAAGATGAAGAAGCAAAGAATAAAAGGAGGAAAAAGAAGAGAGACAGAAGGAAAAAGGAAAGGAAACAAAAAGAAAAAGATAGACTGGGTGAAACAAAGAGAGGGGGATGAAGAGAGAAAACAAAAACTTATCGACGTGACAGAGCTAGAAGCAGTCCGTGAAGGTGGCGAAAGACTTCCACGAAGTGCAGAGACGAGACAAAATCAAAGATGAAAACATAGGGGAAAGGAGAGAACAAGGAGAAATAAATAGAGAAGGAACCAGAGAGAGGAAGAGAGAAAGCGATAAAGAGAGAAGCAAATAAAGAGAGAGAGAAAATAAGAGACAATGAAAAGATGAAGAGACATCAGAAGAGAGAGAAATTGAGAGAGAAAGAGAGAAACAGAGGGTGAGAGAGAAGGAAACAGAGTGAGAGAGAAAAGACAGAGAAATAACAAAAGTAGAAGGAGAAAAGAAGAAGCTTACCTGAAGGAATGGTGATAAGAGGCTTTCACTAGGGCTGCCAAGGGGGAGAGAAGGAGAAGGAAAATCACTGGGTTTTTCAATGGGGTTCGCAACAGAGAGGCTGCGCGAGAGGGAGAGCTGGGAGAGATGAAGATTTAGAATATATATATTAGGTTAGGGCTAGCTTAGTGTGTATATGCATATAGTGTGACTGGGTTTCAATTGAGTAGTGAGATTGCCGAATCAAGGATAAAAAATAGGGTTAGGGTAATACTAGGGTATACATAAGCATATGGTGTGAGTTAGATAAAGATAAAGGGAGAGATAGAAGCAAAAAAAACTCTTTTTAAATTCAATTCTAAACTAAATCATATCTAATTAAAATTATTTTATCAAAATTAAAAATAATCACTTTTTAAAATAAAATTTTAAAATCAATTTATCTTTTAAATCAATTTTACAAAAATACCCATTTAGGAAGGGTCGGGATATTACATTCTCCCGTCCTTAAAAACTTTCATCCTCGAATGGAAGATGCCACTTTTTAAAACACTGAAAATAACAAAAAAGAATCCAAAACTCAATCAACAGTAAAACACAAAACACAAATGAAGAAAAAAAAATCAATGTTCAATCGACGCGAAGATTGAATGCCCAAAAGCAAGAAGTAAACCGATAAAAACTGCAGTTTAGTCGCCCGCTTCTTGATCTGTCAAAGAAAATGCCTTTCCTTTATTCCTGTTGATTGTTGTGCTATCGTTCTAACCTTGATTGTTCAAGGGACAATCCTTGAGATAATTCCCAGTTTTCCCACACTTAAAGCAAGGATTAATCTTCTGATAACACTGTCCGATGTGGCTTTTGTTGCAAGTGACGCAAACAGGATGAGAATCTCTAACTTGTTTCTTTGCATCTCGTTGTTCAATATGGTCATCCTGAAGCTTCTTTTCTCTTGCGATTAGCGATCATTCCGTGGCAGCTCTCTTGGTGGAAGATTCTGCTCCATTAACAACACTGCTTCAACCACCGCTGCATAAGTGGCTGCTTGTGAAGTGACACACGAAGTCCCCTTTCGAACGTGTGAGCCTTCTTGATCTCGCTATCAATGTAATGCGTGGCGTAGCAAGATAATTCCTCAAACTTCCTCTCATAATCAGCAACAGTCCTATTACCTTTCACCAGCCTAAGAAATTTGTCCTCCTTGCTCGCTCTGACGGTGATCGGAAAATACTTCTCTAAAACTAGCTCCTTAAATCGATCCCAAGTCACCGGATTATGCACAACATCATGAGCTCTCAGTGTGAGCTTCCATCATTTTTTAGCTTCCCGCATCAGCATAAAAGTTGCACAAATAACCTTTTGAATCTCAGAACACATCATAAACTGGAAGATATTCTCCAATCTCTCAATCCAATCGTCAGCTAACAATGGATGTGACGAAAGACCGTCAAATTCGAGTGGGTTCAGCCTCCTGAAGACGTGGATCAGCTGCACGTTGACCATTGTCGCCTCTTGCGTTTGTTGTAGATGAGTTGGGCGAGTCATCGTTGTTTGCCTCAACAACTCCAAAAATTCTTGAAACATTTCAATCGTGGTTGTCGGAGGGTTCGCAGCAGGATCAACCGGTGCATGATTGTTGTTTCTCGTAGGGGGAGCCATTACTCTACTACCCACCAAAATTCAAGACTTACCAAAAGCCTAATCTTATTGTACAAATATAACATATACGTAACAAACATGTCATAATGAAACTAAAGCACGTCATACTGAATCAATAATTAAAACATACATATCATGCGTACCTGACTTGTAAGGTGATGGAGGAGCTGAGTAGGTGACGTGCCATATTTTTCACTATGAAAAGTCTACAAAATCTAAAATACTTACTCTGATACCAAACTGTAATGCCCCGATTCCTGAGGGTTAAACATGCTTGAAATTTCACAATTCAAAATCTCCAATTCGAAACAAACCCCAATTTTGAGAAAATTCCCAAATTGAAAATTCTTAATTTACCCATGATGGAAAAACCCTGACCTTAAATAGCGGAAGCATTAAAATTATCCATGATCAGAATCTTAATCATTAAATAGTGGAAGCAATAAAGTGTCATAAATGCATAATTAATAAAACCTCGAAAAACTGAATTAAATTCTGAAATAAAGTCAAAAATTGAAATACATAATTCATGAAGCTTTCACTTATCATAATTCGTAAAAAATCATAACGTAAAATAAACTACTTAAAATAATCAAGTTTAAGAGAAAACGTTTTCCTATTTTTTAGATCAAATCATAAACTGAAGATATAACAGGTTATGGCAGTCTCCCACTCATGTTGCTTGCCATCACCACCTGCATCATAAATAACTGAAGGGGAATGAGTATTTAAAAATACTCAGTAAGTAAACTCACATAATAACATGCATCCATATATCATAAATGTAATCATTACATAACATAACTAAATTTGACATATATCATAAATGAAATAAAGTAACGTACTAAATCATGACATGACTTAATATAGCATGAAGATAACACGTGTCTCAAACAGAATCATTTAATAATCTTAATCATATCTTGTCTTGGCATATCCCCTAGTTAACAACCTAATCAGAACTGATCACACGTTAACTGAAACACATCATGACGAATAGGGCGACGAAACAGATGGCACACGTCAGACGATGAAACAGATGACACACATTGGGTGACAGAATAGATGGCACTCATAGGTGATGGAAAACGTGAATAGATGCACCTCATGAGTGACGGAAAACATTTACAGATGACACCCAATGTATGACTAAAACATGAACAGATGACACCCTATGTGTGACGAAAGCATGAACAGATGACACCCCATTCATTTAACAGAACAAAACGTGAACAATCCTTATTTCTTCTTAACTAAGGGTCGTGCTTAAGTTCATATCTTGCTTAATTACCACTTGAATGAATTAACCTCAGAACTTGCAGAATCCAAAGTATGACAATAATTATTTATATAATGCATACTGATACATATAACACAATCAAACATGATAACATACTAACTTAAAATCAGTCATACTCGGACATTTATCTCATGATAATCGCATTAATAAGTGAACAGTAATCAATTACTAAAGTGTTAACCAAATATAATAATTATTGAAAAATGCATAAACAAATAATAAATACATGATACGATTATAATATCAGAATCACATCGTTATATAAGTCAATTTACACAAACATATATATGAACGTAACATGCATATAGACAATTAAAGCTGATGAGAATAACACATATTACATTTATCACACGTGGGGTACATTACAATGTAAATTCACTTATACGATATTTATCACACATGGGTCACATTACGATATAAATTCACTTACACAAAGCATATACATTTATAACATCGGGAGTTACACCATCATGTAAGCCCACTTACTTGAAGCGGAAGAATGAATTAAACAATCAATGACATGAAATCCAAAAAAATATAATCACTAAATTGTTTGAAACAAATCAATACAAACACACTTCAAATATAATATAAATAGAAAATGGAGATTTAATTAAAATATTGCAAAGTGGTCAGAACAAGGTCGAAAAAAATATATCGGGTCCAAAAGTCATATGATAAAGGTTTAGGTCAAACGGTTCAGACCGGGCTGGTTCAGACGGGGTCGAATCGGTTTTATCTGATGGACTGGTTCAGGTCAACCTGAGTAAACTGAACCGGTTTGGTTCATGTTGAACCGATTCATGGCAGAACCACCCTGCAGAACTAGAAAAATGGAAGGAAAGAGCAGGGGAGAACGACGAGAAAGCAAGAAAACAGAGGGGAAGGGAGAGAGAAGCATAGGTGAGAGTAAGATAAAAATAAAAGGAGAAATATGAAGTAAAAGATGGAGAAGCATAGAATAAAAGGAGGAAAAAGAAGAGAGACAGAGGGAAAAAGGAAAGGAAACAGAGAGAAAAAGATAGACTGGGTGAAATAGAGAGGGGGACAAAGAGAAGAAACAGAAACTTACCAATGTGACAGAGCTGGAAGCAGTCCGTGAAGGTGGCGAAAGACTTCCACGACGTGTAGAGATGAGACAAAATCAAAGATGAAAACAGAGGGGAAAGGAGAGAACAAGGAGAAATAAACAGAGAGGGAACCAGAGAGGGGAAGAGAGTGAGGGATAAAGAGAGAAGGAAACAGAGACAGAGAGAGAAAACGAGAGACAATGCAAAGATGAAGAGATAGCAGAAGAGAGAGAAATTGAGAGAGAAAGAGAGAAACAGAGGGGGAGAGAGAAGGAAATAGAGGGGGAGAGAAAAGATAGAGCATGAATAGAAGAAGAAGGAGAAAAGAAGAAGCTTACCGGAAGGAATGACGACATGAGGCTTTCACTGGGGCTGCCAAGGGGGAGAGAAGGAGAAGGAGAATCACTGGGTTTTTCAATGGGGTTCATAATAAAGAGGCTGCACGAGAGGGAGAGTTGGGAGAGATGAAGATTTAGGAGAGATTAAGATTTGGAATATATATATTAGGTTAGGGCTAGCTTAGTGTGTATATGAATATAGTGTGAGTGGGTTTCAATTGAGTGGTGAGATTGCCGAATCAAGGATAAAAAATAGGGTTAGGGTAATACTAGAGTATACGTAAGCATATGGTGTGAATTAGATAGAGATAAAGGGAGAGATATAAGCAAAAAAAAAACTCTTTTTAAATTCAATTTTAAACTAAATCATATATAATTAAAATTATTTTACCAAAATTACAAATAATCACTTTTTAAAATAAAATTTTAAAATCACTTTATCTTTTTAATCAATTTTACAAAAATGCCTATTTACGAAGGGTTGGGATATTACATTTCCGCTCCTCCATGGATAAGGTGGAAGCACTGTTGGATGCCTGGGTCAAGGATAAGGTCGTGCGGAGACCTTGGGTGGAAAACTTTCCCACCAGAGAAGAATTTAGAATCACCTCGGTATTACTGCTTCCACTGAGACACTACTCACACGACCAATGATTGTAAAACTTTGAGACAGATTTTCTATGAGAAGCTCAAAAAAGGAGAGATAATTAACGCAGACATAGAAGTTGCGAGGAACCAACATTTCTCAGCTCACGCTACATGACCATCGTGAAAGGAAGTGTCTGATATGATACAAAACCCGAGGAGGGGTATTTTTAAGTACAAAGGCAATCATATGTTGTATGGTCTAAAGATTATGTACTCGAAGTCACAATACGCATGTTTATTTTTTAAATGCCTATTCTCAAAATTACAATTATTTGTCTATGTGGATGCTTGTAAGTCCACCGCCGAGGAAACTCAGTGACATGAAGTCTCCTTTAGAGTCTGTTATGAAATGTAAGTCCAACGTCTATAATCTGACTGATCGATGTCGCTGAGGCACGATGAGTTGAGAGAATGAAGTATGACCACGTTTATTAATGTGGCGCCGTTTTAAGTTCGTGACGCACATGTTAGACGTGTTCACATAGTTATCACGTGATTACCATGAGGGCGCACTAGTGGTCTCCACCTGGTTTACATTATATAAAGGACCATTGGTATCATTATTGAGGCATTCAATTCTCACCGATCCCGAGAGAAAACCTCGAGAATATTCTCTCATCGAAGTTTTTAGCTACCTTAGAGTTTCAAATGCATTTGTCACATTTCGGCGACTACCTAAGCTTGTTTGTTCTTCACCATCTGACAACTAACTCCCATGTTTCCAGACTTACTTGTAGGTCACTCAAATAACACTTCACCCTAAACACCCTAAACAAACTCTTATGTGCCAAACCGTTCTTTGTTTTGCAAAGAAAACCACTCTCTCTAATTTTCTATGAGGTTATGGCGATCTTCTTTAATTTTAGCTGTCGGCCTGCATGCCTTTTATTCGGCATGTATGGTTAGTTTCTTTTCTACTTTTTCGTTATATATGATTTGTGTTTCATTGTATTTTTTTTATTCTTAATAAATAGATATTGTTTTGGGTTTTCAATTTCAAATGTTTTTCTTCATGGCTCAGTCTATTTTATTTTTCTAAAAAAAATCATATGGAATTTTTCCTCAAAAAATACCCTACAGCTTGTCTTTTTCAAAATAAAATAATATTAGTAGGTCATTTTTTCTGATCATATTCTTAATTTTATTTATTTTTATATAATATAACTAGTATATATTTGTGTTTGAGATATCTAAAATATTTTTAGTTTCGAGGGTTGAGGGATGGTTGGTGCAGCATGCAAAGAATTAATTTCATTTTTCTGATACTATGCGTGTAAGACATGCAAAGAATTAATTTCAACTCCAAAAATGCTAATTTTACTTTAACTTCAAATAAAAGTCATATTTTACTAAATCCTCCGCAAACATGCAAATTTTCAATATAACCTCTTTCGACAGTGAGGTAACATGCAATTTCCTCTCCGCGTAGGGATCCTCTCGGGCCTGGTGCTGAGCAAGGAGAAGTACTTTAGGCATCATCATGCAAACTTGATCTCAAGGAGCCTTACTATAGAATGTCCTAACCACAAGCCTATCCTATGGCCCAAGATCAGTAGCATCAGCTGATGCAAGGACATGTACTCACTAATTCCATCTTCATTCATGACTTTCCTCTTTTATTCTTGTATCAATTAGGAGCATAGCAGCAAGCTATCCAGATATCAAAAAATATTAAACCCTATAAATTTATATTATGGTTGCAGTATCTTCATTTTATAATATTTATATATTGTGGTGGTGTAGAAAAGGAATAATAACTCTGTGATTTCTGATTACCAGCGTGAACTTCATCATGTCTCAGATTCTCTCCGTTTCAGGTAAAAACCTAATCCTCTAGTTATGCTTTAAGTTTTCTTCTCTTCATTTAGATTGGATTGACCCTTTTTATTTTTCTGAAAATGTTTTGCAAAAAATAGCGCCCAGATGGACAATTCTTCATATGTCTAAGCTTTTTGATCGTCCTCTTTAATCATTTGAGCTAGTTTTTTTGTATGTTTGGATAAAGAGAAAATTTCAAAAAGAATCATGGAAAATCCTCTAGGTCTTATATGATTTTGTAAAGCAGGTACATTACTCTATAGTTCCTATAATGCACCAATACCTATGTACTATCTTTTACAAACATGGAGGGGTAAGGGTTTCATTACCTCATACTTCAATTTCGCACCTCAGAACTAGACGTAACGGTTTCATTATCAAAAATCTTGTTTGATTTTTGTGATTTTTGTAATTTTTGAGTTTTATTTGAGTTAATTTGAGTTTGTTTTCGTTCTTGATTGCTGGGCATGTAGGTGTTTGATTTTTGTTTGAACCTTTAATTGTTAGTTGACCACAGACCCTGTATTTGTGTAAGCTTTGAGGTTAGCTGAAGTTTATATGTATGAGACTGTACAAGAAGATAACTCCATAGGTTGTTCTCTTGGCTTGTTGTTCTATGGAGGTTCTGAAAGAGCTTATATGAATTGCTTTAAATCATAGGTTAGACATCCATTACATGTTCTCTTGGCTTGCAATCTATTTAGGTAAAACGCAAGCAGATGACTCCAGAGGCTGCTTATGATAACATCAATTAGGCCAAGGGTGGTTTTAGCATCTTCACAGTGGCATGGATTACTGTAATCTTGCCAAAACATGCTTTTATTTAATTATAGGAAAATGGTAAATGGAAAGAGTATTGCCTTGGCATATAGTGGCACTTATCACTGTTCTCAGCTAATGCTACTCATATATATTTCACTGCTTCTAATGATTGTTTATGACATGCTAAATCAAAATAAATGATAACTTAATTATTACTGGAGAGATGCAATGTAATTGAAAGCCTTTAATTACGTCTGATTTTATTATGCTCTAATGCTAAAAGTTTTCACTGAATCCTCTGTGTTTCTACTCATGATTTTCCATGAAATCACATGCAATCACACAAAGTCCTTCTTTTAAATGTCTATTCCTCTTCTAGTGTATACTGCCCTTCAATGTTGTACAAGTTTGATGAAAAAAGACAGAAAAGACAATATGAAGGCATTAATTTAATTTAGCTGGGTATATTTACACATGTTTTTGGTTAAGTGTTGTATTAGTTGTAAAATGTTTTGAAGGGAAACTTCTACAACTTATGGTATGATGTGTTTATCTTGTGGTTTATAGCATTGCATTCACCATCCAAGCTGCAAAAGGAGGTAGCGGTTAGTTAAATCCTGATTTTTAAATAGTGGTTCATCTTGGGCCTTTCTTTTCAGTGCCTGCACGTACTAGTTTATTCTATGTAGATCATAAGGTCGAAGATGGTATTTTATAGTCTAGTTGATATTCAATCTTTACTGTAGAAAAATTTATTACCGGCATTTGATAATATTTGTGTTTATATCTTCCAGTCCTTTTACAATCCAAAGATAAATATCAACTCCATTTTAACTAATTCAGAGATAAATAGTGGCTCAAAATGGCAATAACATCATTACATAGACACTGGCTTTCCTTACACTGTTACTAAAAGCTTCATGGATTTCTTTGATGGCATTGCACATGTGCTTGTAAATTATGCTCATGCAGGGCCTGTACATGATCAGGTACACTTCTATATTCTAATTCCATTTTTCTGTTGAAAAGGAAACCTTTTATGAGCATGCATTATGACGTGTCAAATTATGGCATTCGGTTGGTCATGTTGTTGATAGTTGCTAAGACAAGATGTATATTCATGGTGCTGGAAGCTATCTTTCTGATGTATTCACAACCTTTTTAAGAAGAAGCTTCACGTCACCAAGCAATGTATTGAGATTATTAGTGGAACATTTTATTTCAGCTAATGGTATAAGATCTTGTATACAAGTGTTCTCTTTTAGGAATGTAATGCGTCGACTTACCTCCGCTAATACATTGATAAATGGTCTTTGTTTAAATTGATGATAAATTAAATTATTTTGGATCATTTCAGAACCAATAAATGTGATGGAATTATTAGACTATCAGGTTTTTTAAGTAATTAAAAACTAAGCTTTAGTTTTTTCTCCTGTGTATGCAACATGTTGTGTATTACATGTAGTACATAAACAAGTGTAATTTGTTATTATCTATCTTGTCATGAAAAATAACCATGTGGTCATTTACTTTATTAATTGTTTTGCATTTTTGTCAATATTATGGAGAATTGTATTCTACTTATTTGTTCATTGAACGATAGTATTCACGTGTGACGAGTAATCGTAAAATTGCAAGTTATGTGTTTCGAGTGTCGGGATACTATATGGGAAAACCTCTTCTAGTATTATTAGATTTACCAATGTAAGATATTACATTGTTATTAAGGTTTTATTACAAATATATCCTTGTAATTACATTGTTATTAAGATTTTGGATGTAGGACTGTTTATGAATAGTTAGAAGTAGTAAAATGCAAAGAGACAGGAAATGTTGTTTTATTGGATCAATGGTGCAGTCTAAAACAGTAGATAAGCATAAAGATGAACAATTTGGATCAATTTTTATGATACTATGTGGGTTAATATTATTCTGGTTATGCAATTCTACAAAATCATGTAGTGTGTTTAAAACTATGCAGTGTTACTTTTCGTAAAGTATAAAATGGTGATGTGAGTAATGTGAAATTATCTTAAAGTTACTATTTTATTCTTTAAAATGCAGGACCTACAATCCCTTAAAGGTTTTCAACATGGCATCAAATTTTGAAGAGTTAAGCAATGAAAATTTGAAATTATTTTGTAGCATCTGTGAAAATTTGATCAAGGCTAGATGGTTGAATTTCAAAAAGACAAATGGGTACCCAGATATTAATTCTAATAACCCTCTGCCAAATCGTTGGTACCCTGCTGTACATGTAATAGAGGAATCATTTTGATATGATGAGAAGAATGTGGCAGATGTGAGCATATCAATAGAAATACTTTTCCATCTTTTTTCTAAGGAGGGGTACATCTACCAAGCACGCTTAGAGGAAAAATTCTGGGAAACATATGCTTAAGTTTGATTGTTTGTTTCATGAGAACATGAGTTGACATACAATTGAGGAATGTGGTGATTTTAAAATGGAAGCGTAAAGGCTGTTGGATGAAAAAATACTTACCATAAGTCAAAAAGGAGAAAAGGGATACCAATAAGCATAAAGATGAACAATTTGGATCAATTTTTATGATACTATGTGGGTTAATATTATTCTGGTTATGCAATTCTACAAAATCATGTAGTGTGTTTAAAACTATGCAGTGTTACTTTTCGTAAAGTATAAAATGGTGATGTGAGTAATGTTAAATTATCTTAAAGTTACTATTTTATTCTTTAAAATGCAGGACCTACAATCCCTTAAAGGTTTTCAATATGGCATCAAATTTTGAAGAGTTATGGAGTGAAAATGTGAAATTATTTTGTAGCGTCTGTGAAAATTTGATCAAGGCTAGATGGTTGAATTTTGAAAAGACAAATGGGAACCCGAATATTAATTCTAATAACCCTCTACCAAATCATTGGTACCCTGTTGTACATGTAATTTAGGAATCATTTTGATATGATGAGAAGAATGTGGCAGATGTGAGCACATCAATAGAAATACTTTTTCATCTTCTTTCTAAGGCGGGGTACATCTACCAAGCACGTTTAGAGGATAAATTCTGGGAAACATATGATTAATTTTTATTGTTTGTTTCATGAGAACATGAGTGGGCATACAATTTAGGAATGTGGTGATTTTAAATGGAAGCGTAAAGGCTGTTGGATGCAAAAATACTTACCATAAGTCAGAAAGGAGAAAAGGGATATCAGAAAGATGATTCTTTAGTCCTCATGATAACTAAGAGTTGTCTGCAGTAAACGTTGAAATGGTATCCTATGTCCCAAAACCTCTCACAATACATTATGAAGAAAATTTGACTTGCACCATTGCATATTATGCTCTGAAGACTATCACAATCAAAATATCGGGTACATTTGCAGTACCATGGAGGTACGAATATGAGGATATTGCAAGCCATAACAATAAAACTCAAACACTAAATCCATTGGACCCCAATATTCCCATAACTAATATTTCAGGAATATGAGGAATGATGAGGAGTGGCAGATGTTATATGCTAGATGTTTTGAAAATGAATAAAAGGGATGAGTTATAAAGGAAAAGGAAAGGGAAAGCTGAAGAAGGAAATTATGGTCATGAATGCCAATGTATGGTGGCCAAATGATAGACCCAGACATAATGACGGGTATGGAGAAAGAAAGATCAGTGTCTAAAGAGTAAGTACGTGAATTCTTAAAGCTCATCAAGCTAAGTGAGTATAAGCTTATCGATTAACTTCATCACTTACCTATAAGTATATCATCACTGTCACTTTTTCTTAATTCTGAACCACATCGCCAAGCATTATTAAAGGTTTTAAATCAAGCATATGTCTGTCATGAGATTACGGTGGAGAAGCTGAGTAAAATTGTGAGAAGCCTATCAAAATAATCTCAGAAATATCGTAAAATATTCTATGGATCATGAAATAAATATATTTATTTCCACCAATAGAAAATGTAGTGGGCATGAATCGAAAGTTAATTCGACATCGGACCTATAGTGGAGTCGTACGATATCAGGATTAAATAGGTAAGAAATTTATGGAGATAAATTCACCGAGAATTTGAATTTTATAACTTTATTCACGTGGGTCCATTCTGTCTTAAGATTAGCTTATAAGGACATGAATGAGAAACAACATCAGTTGGATCAAAAATATATTTTAGATCAAGATACACTTTCTGATTCCATTTGAATTGGGTGTCATCACTAAATTAGTGAAGAGCAGATTTAATGTTCAAATTAATTAATTTATTATTTTTTAACTATTAGATAATTAGTAAATAAAATTAATTGATAGAGATCATTCTAATTTATTAAATTGAATTGATGAATTTGGACACAGTCTTCGCTCTAAGGGAGATGTAGAAATCACATATTGTAAAGGGGGTAAATTTCAGTTTTATCATATATGAGATATGGTTAAATTTGATAACTAATATAAACGGGTTGCAAACCTAACCATATGATAAGCTAAGTGTTAGATAGAGGAGAAAATATTTTCTCTTCCTTCCTTCCTATTGTGGCCGCCAAACCCTCTAGAGGAAGAAGAAAATTTTATTTTGTCTTCTTCATTTATTTTGAGAGCCCACACTCAGTTCCTATCGATATTCTTGTGAGATATATCTTTGAATCCTACGAGTAGTTGTTGGAGTGAATATCAATTGAAGTTCTGTGAATCTCAAGAAAGAGGAACGCGAGACAATAAATTGGATCCCGACAATTCAAAATTCTCCATGAATGGAAAATGTATAAAACTATTTATACCTATTCATAATACGTTTATCTAATTATGCATGATCATAAAAAAGTTTTATATTTAGTATGATTAAATGTTTGTGGTGATTTTTTTTATTTTCCGCTCACGAACCGTTCGTAGTTCATTTATTTTTCAACAAATTTGAAAACCCGAGCAACTAATTGGTATCAAAGCCACGAGTTCCTTTTTTATACATATTTAATAATTAAACATATGTATAGATGGATACCATGATATTGACATTATTTTTATGTATGGTAGATTCAAAAGTATGTTTGAATGTGTTTTATGAATGGATCTCAATCGATTGGTTCTAGGTGCTTATTTTCAATTTTAGAATTGATGTACACCGGAGTTGAGACATAAGATTTTATGTTATTTAATTTTTATAAAAGTTGTATCTTTAAACTTCATGTAAATCCATCGTCGTAAGAAATATCACCGTTCATCGTCGTCGTTGCCGCCGCGCCGTGCCCAAGCTATTGTTGTTGATCACAACACCATGGAAGAAATATTTTTTATTAAATTTTTTAATATTTAAGTATTTGCATCAAGCATCATACTTTCCTAAATGATTAAGTAATTATTTACACTGCTTCATTTTATTCTTTTATGTTTTCATGTCATTATCCTCACTCTCAACGATCTTCAATGCAAACTTACTTGTAAAAATTACATGGATTGAAAATGTAATCTTTATATCATAGTGACGGTAGAAAAGTACAAGTTTGTACTCACCATCTCTTGTCCCCTTTTAGCCTATTACTGAATCGACTCAAGAGGAAAATGATGCTTATGCTTCTTGGATGCGTTCTGATAAGATTGTCAAGTGTTACATCTTGACATCTGTTAGCAATGTGTTGCAACAACAACATTAGAACATGGAAACCTCCACTGATATGATGTTTAACATCACTAAAATGTTCGGGGATCAGGTTCGTCAAGCCAAACATGTTGTGCAAAACTTCATGAATTGCTGGATGAAACCTGGAACTCCTATCAGAGAACATATGATGCTGATCATTAGTTATATGAATGACATGGAGATTATGGGAGTTGAGGTAGATGGAGAGACTCAAGTTTATATGATCTTCGAGACCTTGCCAGATACTTTTCAAAACTTCAAACTTAATTATTCGATAAATAAATTGAGGTACTTACTTGCGGAACTTATGAAGGAGTTGCAAAGCTGCTGGGACCCTGTTTCTGAAGGGCAAGAGGAAGGTTGGGGAGACAAACTCTACTGAAAGTAAACTTTCCACCTTTGGTGCCAAAAGGAAACACAAGAGTGGTTCGAAGAAAGCTAAGAAGTAGAACTGAAAAGCAGAAGGCTTGAGGACGAGTTCAGCTTCCGTTGGGAGAATGGAGCACTAGTATCGACTGTATCCGTTGAAACTATTAAATTGTCATTTGATAACAGTTCTTTTAGTTCGACGAGATGTTTATTATATCCCGATTTTTAAGAAAAACCTTATTTCAATAGCTAGTTTAATTGAGTAAGCATTTACTGTGAATTTTATTGATAAAAATATTAGTATTTTTAGAAATGATTGCCTAATTACTACTGCACGATTGATAAATAACGATTTCTATGTAAAATCAAAAAGTTCCAATGATATATAACACTGAAGTAAATATTAATTTACAAAGGGATAGTAAAAGGTTGAAGTCTGACTCAACCGATCTAATCTACTTGTGCCACTTGCGTCTTGGTCACATTAACCTAGACATGATTAAAAGACTTGCAAAAGATGGTCAATTGCAAACTTTAAGTGTGGTATCACTACCTACATGTGAATCCTGTATAGAATGTAAAATGACCAAGAAACATTTTTTAGTGAAGAGTGAAAGAGACACTCAAGGCCTCAAACTCGTACATAGTGATGTATGTGGGCCATTGAATATCCATGAAAGAGGAGGTTATAAATATTTTATAACCTTCACAGATGACTACTCGCATTTTGAACATGTTTTCTAATGTGTCAATAGTCTGAAACTTTTGAAAAGTTCAAAGAGTACAAGGCTATGGTTGAAAAGTAATTAGAGAAATAAATCAAAACACTACGATCCGATCGTGGTGGAGAGTACTTTCTAGCAGAGTTCAAAGCCTTTCTTAAGGAAGAATGTATTCTTTCTCAACTTACAGCGTCTGGCACTCTAGAATAAAATGGCGTGTCAGAGAGAAGGAATTGAACTCTGATGGATATGGTTAGATTCATGATGAATTACTCATCCCTCCCAGATTTGTTCTGGGGACATACCTTGAAAACAATAACATACATTCTTAACCAAGTTCTGTCAAAGACGGTGCCTAGCACGCCATATGAAAGATGGAGCGGATGAAAGTCATCCGTAAGCCACCTCAGGATATGTGGATGCCTGAAACATGTACTGAGACTGAATACAGGCAAGTTGGCCAGTCGATCAGAATTATGCGTGTTTGTAGGATGCATGAATTAAAAATCACTTCTTTGCATTTATATTCAAAAACTACAATGCATAGACATGCATCACATTGTTTGTTTTGATACAATTCAAGCACATAAAATATTTAAGAATGTTCTTTGAAAATCACACAAGACTTTCCAACATTTAGATACTACGTTAGTCCAGCTCTTGTTATCATATGAAGCTTATATAAATCATATCAAACATCATTTCAATTTCTTCAGTTAAACTGAACCCGAATTAAGTCACGGTTGAGGACTGTATCTATCTAGGTCTATTTCTTTTTAAATATCTCCCGTTAAATCGAACTTAAATTGTGTCAAGGTCGAAGTCTATGTCTATCCAAGTCCATTTCTTTTCAAATAATTTCGGTTAAATAGAACCTGAATTGAGTCGAGGTCAAAGTATATGTCTATCCAGGTCCATTTTCTATTCAAACATCTCCGGTAGTATCAAACTCGTATTGATAAGAGCTCAGAGTATGTGTCTATCCAGGTCTGTTTCTTTATCTTTGGTTATAAACCTGAATTTATTCGAGGCCGAAGCCTATGTCAATCCAGGTCTGTTTATTTATCTTCAGTTAAATCAAATCTGAATTGAGTTGAGATCGAAGCCTCTATCTATCCAGGTCCGTTTCTTTATCTTCGGTTAAATCAAACCCGAATTAAGCTGAGGTCGAAGCATGTGTCTATCCTTGTCCGTTTCTTTGAATTAGACCAACTGGGAAAACAAACACATCTCCTTTGCTCAGTACTTTAGTGAAAAGACGGTTTTCTGTGTTCGACGTGACGAAACCAACATATTGAGAACCTTCCACGACTACTAGAATTTTGGTACCACGGGGATGAGTGTGCGGAGGATTAAGGCCATATGGGGCAAAGTCGAGGTGAGCTAGGAATATGCCGAGGGTGTTAAGTCCTGGTAGCCTATCGACATTCACAACAGTAACATTAAAACCGACTTTGTTTGTAGTGTTTCAAGGGATGTCAAGTCCTTGAAAAAGAAAATCATTGGCTGAGACTTGTTCAGGATCCTTGCAGAATTTTTCGTTCACAGACACTGTAAGGTAAATAAAATTATTGTTATATAGAATCATTTCGAAACCAGTATAATAATAGGCTATCATATAGTTCTCCCTAATAGTAATTAAATGTAATTGATGATAAAAAAGTTTTTGTGTTTAATTAAATAACTGAAGAATGAAATTAACCATACCCTTTGGATCTAGCAACACAAAAGTCCTGAGAAGGCTGGGGTCATATGCTAAGACAAAAAGGGAAATATTGCCAAAGCCAAGAAGGCAAACATGAAGTAGACAACTCTTTCTATTCCTATTTATATTTTGAACTATGCTCCCTCAACTATATAATTAGGAGTAAATTGGTTTTGCTTTAGCTGAATGAAAAAAGTAGTACGAGAAACATTTTTATTTATAGATGAAAATACTTGAAATGGTCAATTATTATAAATTCGGAGTAAGTAAAACCTTAACTCATATTCAAAGCTTATGAATTTGATAATATGGTAAAATGAGATATTCTTCAACTACTACACACTTTGTTTCAATTCTTTGAATTTATCATCTATGTGCATCTAGAATTTGAGATCTTTTTTTTTCAACTGATCAAGATGTATGAATACATTTTTAATATTTTCATAGATATTTTGGGGTAATTTACTTTCTCATTATTGTTTTATTTAAGATAATATTCCATTTCTGTATTAAATAGAATCGAGAGATTGAACAGAATTGATTCTTATGTTTTTTGGTTTTTTTGGGATGTTTTTGTTTTGATCATATTGATATGCATTTGAGATATTAATGTTTGAATAAAATAATTGACTTTTTACGTTATGGCAGATCATATGTCAAGTGTTGAGTCTCACCTTCAAACTAAGTGACAAATGCTCGAAGGCCCTTCCTTGCCTGAGAACAATCTGAGGGTTGTGGTCCGGTAGGATTAGGACAATGTTATGTTATACCAAGAGAGAAGAACTACTTGACGGGTATGGACTCCTCAGGCACCTTGGATGTGCGCTGTTCCGAGGAAGAAGGGTAAAAAAAGATGTGAATCGTCTCTTAAGAGTCGTGTTGGTCCCGCAACGGGTTGAGGCACCTCACCCCATCCTTATTGTGGGCGGCCTGGTCTCTGTCACATGTATCTCGCCATTCAATCCATTGTCGGGGAAACTCAGCGACAAGAAGTCTCCTTCAAAGTCCATTATGCAATGTAAGTCCAACGTCTATAATCTAACTGCTCGATGTTGCTGAGGCACGACGAATTGAGAGAATGAAGCATGACCATGTTTATTAATGTGTCTTCGTTTTAAGTTTGGGACGCACATGTTAGGCGTGTTCACACCGCTATCGCGTGATTACCATGAGGGCGCACTAGTGGTCCCCACCTGATCTCATTTATATAAAGGATCTTTGGTGTCATTATTGATACATTCAATTCTCACCGATCTCGAGACAAAACCTCAAGAATATTCCATCATCGAAGTTCTCACTTACCTTAAAGTTTCAAAGACATTTGTCACATTCCGGCGACTGTCTAAAGTTACTTGTTCTTCACCCTCCGACCACTAACTCTCACGTTTCCAGACTTACGTATAGGTCACTTAAATAACACTTCACCCTAGACAATCTAAACAAACTCTTATGCACTAAACCACTCTCTGTTTTTTTTTCAAAGAAAACCACTCTCTGTTAGATAACCCTAAAAACTAACCAATTTATTTATGTATTTTGTGTTAGTAATATGTACATAAACTCTTTCTAATTCCAAAATAGATAAAGATAGTGTGACCATTCTCTCATTCTCTAGTTAGTTATATTACACACGCTACAGATTTAGTTGATATTATATATTTATGTTTTTTTCTTTCTTTTGGTCTAGTGTGTCCTGATTTTTCATGAGTTTATAGGCGATCTTCTTTAATTTTAGCTGTCTGCCTGCATGCCTTATATTCGGCATGTATGGTTAGTTTCTTTTCTACTTTTTCATTATATATGATTGTTTTCATTGTGTTCTATTTATTCTTAATAAATAGATATTGTTTTGGGTTTTCAATTTGAAATGTTTTTCTTCATGGCTCAGTCTATCTTATTTTTCTAAAAAATTTCATACGGAATTTTTCCTCAAAAAATACCTTACAACTTGTCTTTTTCAAACTAAATTAATATTAGTAGGTCATTTTTTCAGATCATTTTCTTAATTTTATTTATTTTTATATTATATAACTAGTGTATATATTTGTGTTTGAGATATCTAAAATATTTTTAGTTTTGAGGGTGCAAGGTTGAGGGTTGGTCGGTGCAGCCGTCAGGTTGATATCATTTTCCTAATACTATGCGTGTAAGACATTCAAAGAATTAATTTCAACTCCAAAAATACTAATTTTACTCTAATTTCAAATAAAATTCATCTTTTACTAAATCCTCCACAAACATGCAAATTTTTAATATAACCTCTCTCGATGTCGAAAACTTCAACAGTGAGGTGACATGCAACTCTCTCTCCACATAGGGGTCCTCTCGGGCGGAATCTGCACAACACAGATAAATAACTCTAAGGCGAAGAGAACCGGGGGTGATTTTCTCGGAGCCTCTAATGCCTAAGTCAGTATCCTGTAAAAATTTTGACATAGTTTCTTTAGGAGAGAGAAGGCATACCTATTCTGTTTATTGGTAGCTACATTATTTATACATGGGTTTTCAGGTTGGAGGAATTGTGTCGAAGAAGCCTCTCGGAGGCATGCTAAGGAAGCTTCATAAAACACAAAGTCTGTATTCGATTTGGACAGAAGGGATGCAACATTGACATAAAGCGTTCAACATTGAAGGTCAAAATGACCGGACAGAGGTTATCTTGATATCCTATCCTGGGGATTGGGCTTGTTTGGTGCTCAGGCCTGTGAGGAGGTGCCACCTAAGATGTTACTTCGGCAGGCAATGATGGCCCTACGCTCAGTACTATCTGAGCTCTCCTCATGAACTTTAATCTCTCTTTCATGTGTTCAGGTCTGTGCAACCCCGAGCATCCTATTTTACTGACCAGTTGAGGTCGGTTCTTTTCCTCCAAAAAATTTCTTCATCGGGGTCCCCCCTTTACACGTGTTTTCAGGTCATTGATGGTTAGGAAAGCACCTATAAAAATTTCCCCAGTCGAGGAATTGGGTGACTTTCACTTAGCCAGTTTCGAAAGACTTCATTAGCCGAGCTCCTCATCCGAGCTACCTTTGTGTGATGATAGGCAAAAAGCTTCACCTGTCCCGGGACTCCACACTTGCGTTTAGAATTTGTTCCTCAAAGAGGATTGCGCCGAATGAAATTAATTGCCTCTCTAATTTTTTCACGACTTGCACGTGCGTCATTTCACCTTTTCTTCATTTCAAGATCATAACATTCTTGAGAGTGGGGCATTAATGGCACTTAGATGCGTGCAAGGGAGCTTGATTCCCTCTTACATCATTAAGGACACGTCATTATATCCCTACGTTGCTCATATATTGCCCCTGGAGGGTCCTTTGGGGGTCCTCCCATTTGTTCACTCTTTGTGACTTTGTTCTCCTCCTTCATCTTTTAGTGATGACCCCAACCAAAACCTTACAAAGGAGGAGTCCAGCCAATACTCAGTCAGGCTTCATGTTGGTCCTGGCTTCACTGAGAGGTGACACACTCTCCGAGTCTGGAGGTTGTCACGCCCTTCCCTGGGTGAATTTTTTCGAGGATCCTTTAAATGCCTGGCGATTCTGCCAGCGAGCCTTTGAGGTGTGCGGAAGTATCATTTTCATGCAAGATACCGTTATGACTTGAACGGTGACTAGCACGCCTTGTCTCCACTTCCCAGTTACCTTGGAGATTACACACGCCGTGACCTTCTTCCTTTACGGGGTGATTGTCATGGTGAAAGGAGGTCCTTCTTCTGACAGGGGCAAAGGTGGGACTTTCCATTTATCCAAAATTTCATCGGCGTAGAATACTAAACCTGGTATCTCCTTGAAGGAAGAAAATGGTTCTGAATACTTTGAATAGAAACGACTTTACAGTTGTCGCCACAGACAGCGCAAACTCTTAATGCCGAAAACTTCAACAGTGAGGTGGCATGCAATCTCGTCTCCACTAGGGGGTCCTCTCGGGCGGGAACCTACACAACACGGACAAAGAACTCTAAGACGAAGAGAACCAGGGGATGGTTTCATCGTCAAAGAGCCTTGGATTCCTAAGTCAGTATCTTGGAGAAATTTTGGCATAGTTTCCTTTAGGGAAAGAAGGCATACTTGTCCTTTTATTGGTCGATGTATTTATCATGGGTCTTTGGGTGGAGGAAGCGTGTCAAAGAAGTCTCTCAGAGGAGTGCTGGGAAGCTTCACAAGACACGAAGTCTATCTTCGATTTGGACAAAAGGGAGGTGACCTTGACATAAATCGTTCATCATTAAATGTCAAAATTATCAGGCGAAGGCTATCCTAACATCCTGTCATGGTGATTGGGCATGTTGGGTGCTCGGGCATGTGAAGAGGTGCCCCCTGAGACGTTACTATGGCAGGCAATGATGGCCCTACGCTCATTACTATCCTAGCTTTCCTCGTGACCTTTAATCTCTCTTTCATGTGATCGGGTCTATGCAACCAAAACATCTTCTTTTACTGACCAGGTGAGGTCAGTTCTTTTCCTCTAAAACTATCATTTATCTCCCCCTACACATGTCGTCGGGTCATTGGTGATTTAAAAAACACTCATAACACCTATGTAGATACTATATTTTGTCTATCCAATACTTTGAATTTTTGGGCCCACATACTATTCTAGGACTCTATGTATGATTTGAAAAAAAAAATGCCAATGTCTAAATTAAAAATATAGTCCAAGGACTAAAAGTAAGAAAAAGAGTCCAAGGACTAAAAATAAAAAAAGAGTCCAATGTGTAAAAAATAAAAAAATGGAGCATATTGACTCAAAGCAAAAAAGAGAAGCCCTAACTTTGCCTATAAATAGGGGTCTTCACTTGAAGAAGTGGTTTTTTAGAGAGAGAAAGGGAGGGATCTTGTGGAGAGTGAGGGAGAAGGGATTTTTAAGAGAAAGAGGGAGAACAGGTTTTTTAGAGAGAGAAAGTGAGAAATAAGAGAGATTTTTTTAAAAAGAGGGAGAGAAAAGAGAGGAAGAATATCAGCTATTATTCATCTTCTTTCATACTTTTTTAAGGTATTTTAAATTTATTGCACCTTAGCTAAATATATATTTTATTCATTCTTCTTCATTTTTTTTCATTACTACTCATGCAGTGTTTATTTTTTTCCTTCCCATAAATAAAAGTAAAAGCATTTGTTCATTCTTCTTCATTTCTTTATTCTTAATCTTGAGTTTTATTTTAATACATTGATAATCTTATTCCTTTAAAAACTTACAAGTTTGATAATGAGATATATTTTATCATCAACTCAATCAATGAGGATGAAGATAAACCCTTTTGAGAGTGTGTAAATTAACTCAATGTGAATCAACCCTTTAATGAGTTAAAAGTGTACATTGCATGTAAAACAATCTCCTACAATAATTTCTCATACAGAAAAAATGCATAAAATACCATGTAGAGAGTTAAACTTCTATATGATAAAGATTATGCAATATTAAAGTTTTAAATCTTTTTCAGTATTTTAGTTGATTTTTTAGATCTTATCGTCATTTTTTATGACACTCAATTGAACTAGTTATCGTTTATGATTCTTCTTTTACTATTTGATTAGCAATGATTGAAGAAAAGGAAATAATGGTAACTAGTAAGCTATGCAACAAAAAATTATAAGGGTATATCTACATCCCAACAAATATCTACATCCCAACAAATAGTAATTAGTAGATTATTTAGTAAAAAATAAAGGGAATAGTTATACCAATTATGTATACGTGTGTATAATATTTTATGAAATTAGACATTTACATAGTTCAAAATTCAATTACCCATAAAGGATTTAATTTTGATTTATTTATAATATCATAACTATATTATATTATAAAAAAACACACCAAAATTTAAAATAAAAAAAATAGAAGGGATAGAGGGTTGAACAACCGTCTATTGGAAACAGAGGATTTCCACCATCTGTGATAAAGCAGCGGCTGCACCCTCCCCAATTCGTTTTTATGCTTGTTCCCTTTTCTTTTGTTTTTATTTTAATTTCTTTTTTCTTTTCTTAACACATGTTGAATCTCATGATTGTTTTACTTCACCATTTTTTCATTCATCTTCATTTAATCTCATTTTTTCATTCATCTTCTTTTACATGTTCTATATATTCTTTTTCTACTTTACACATTTTCTTTAAATTTGTCACCATTTTTTTCATTTTTAACTTTTCAATTTTTTTACCCTTTCTTCTTTATAATTGTTGTTCTTGGTATTTCTTATTTATTTATATATCATTATAATTTTGTCATGCTTATAATATGTTTCTCATTCTCTTATCATTAGAGTTAACATATATATATGTGTGTGCGTGTGTGTGCGTGTGTGTGGACTACAACCTTAACGATTAGTTTTATGTTTTGCTAATTTCATTCTTTAGTTTTTCTCTTAAAAATTCTGATTATGGATTTTGAGATTTTCGGGATACCAAACTTTTAGAACTACTTAGGTGATGAGTTATTTTTGGGATACTGAGAATAACTCCAATAATATTTGGATTTTCACAAAATAAAAAAAATAATAAAGAATTACTTTTCAATTATATTTGTACCATCCATTAAAAGTCACTTTTTTTTCATTTTTATGATACAAGATATACCTAATGGGACATTAAAAATAAATTTCATTCATTTCTTTATTAATTTATATTCTCAAATAAAAATTGGATAGCGTTTGATTGAATTTTGTAACCATTGTAATAGTGAGTGTTGTGGGGTGCTAATACATTCCTTACACACAAATGACTTCCAAACCAAGTTTGAGTTTTCATAAACCAAAATATTTTTTTTCAAAATTAGGTGATCAATCACACCCTAAAATGATTGGTGGCGACTCCAAAATTCTTTTTCAAAATGATCTTTCAATTGTCGTTCCGCGACGCAGGCACGTTATGACAGCTTGGTGAATCCACTGGGGACTCAATCGATCTAACCATTTTTGGATTGATAGAGAGTCAAGTCAAAATTTTATCATATGCTATCCTTTTTGTGTTGCTCTCTGTTTGTTTATTTCAGACATTATTTTTCTTATTTATGCTTGCAGTTGTATATAGTTTATTTTTTTATGATGTATATTTCTTTGCATAATTTCTAATTTCACACACATACACTAGCCTTGTAACTGAGGTTTCCTTTAAGATTAGTGAGAATGATTATTGGAATGCCTTTGTGGAATTGCAGTTCACATACAGGCTCGTCAAAGTTCTCACTCAGGTCGACCCTTTTGGAATACCATTTGGGGGCCCCAGTTACTTCATTTGGATAGCAGTGTGGACAACCTGAGAGCCTTTAAGAGATTTTACAGCCTAATCACACATGTATTATGTTTTACAACCCATCTCATGACTAATGTTGTATAGAAATAAAGAGTCCGCTTAAATATGGTATCATAATTAACTTTGTTCATGTATATATATATATATATATATATATATATAGATAGATAGATAGATAGATAGATGTGTGTCCTACACTACTTAAACATTTTTTTCATTGTTTCACTTTTGACTTCATCTTTCTTTTTTGCATACATGCATCATGCTGCATAATAAAGATGACAAAGAAGTTTTCAATTCATTCATATTTTAAAGACCATGAATTCCACTCTAAGTGTGATAGAATATCAGGTTACAATAGCCCAATGGTCAAACGAAACACAGAAAAAAGGAGATTGCCTGAAAAATGAGGATGTCGTTCTTTTACCAGCAATGACAAATATAGAGTTCTCACACATTGACTTTGACTTCAAGAGGTTGAAGAAGATATGGGAGGATTTTTCACCGGAGTAGAAAAATCTATTTGTTGTTACATATGGTCACATAGCTTACCTTATGTACATTGCTATCAACTCTCCCCTTCTCGAGGCTTTAATACATTTCTAGGACCCGCTGTACTGATGTTTCACCTTTGGAATAATTGATCTTACTCATATAATTGAAGAATATCAAGCACTACTGAATTTCCCACTGCAAAACACGGACAAAGTTTATAATTATGACAAAAATCTTACATTGAAGAGAGTTTTCTCTAAACTATTGGGTATTGTCCATGTATCTGAGATTGAGAAAAGGTTGAAAATTAAATAAGGGAATGAGTGTGTGTGCCGCCGGATTACCTCATAGATCTCACACATATTTTCTTGAAGGAAGATAAGGGTATGGCTCTTTATGCTCTGTGTATTTATATGTTGTTTCCAAAGCTTCAAGGTTATACAGATGATAAAGTGATACAAATGTTCCTTCAAGTTGAACATGGTGTCAACCAAGTTATCTCAATTCTCGAGGAGACTTTTCGTTCCTTAAATCACATCTGAATGCTTGGAAAATGGAAGTTCATTGGCTCTCCATGTCTTTTGTGTATTTGGATTCTTAGCCATATGAGATGTCCACCAGAATTTAAAAGTCCTCAAGTTAAGTTTTCAAGCCCATGGATAAAGAAAATATCCCTATTGTAGAATTTGGAATGGCCAAATTGAATCCTCAATTCCCCGTAGAAAAAGTGTGGCTCATACTTATCAAAGTTGAAAGAGGAGGATGCTATCTAGAAAGCTCATTGGATCTCATTGACATCGAGGATCTACAGATGTGGTGACTTGCAATGTGTCCCACTCCCAAGTGCTTGCGCCTGTATTAGTTATACTCCACTAATAGTGCTTCATCAATTGTACATGAGCAGTTTGTCCCTACCACGCACGCATTGAAGGATATTAAGATCAGTTACAATTCTCAAGATGTTGAACAAAAACTATAGCAATCAATTGGAGCATGGAAAATAACGAGAATGATACAAAATGAGAAGAATCGCATGAATTGCATAAAGGAGTATGAAACGTGACATGAGAGTAGAGGCAAAGTAATTATTGCCTTACCAATTGAGAATTTACAATTATCAAACTTACCGGAAGCCCATCAGGAGATCACTAAAAAGGAAGAGCGGGATGAGTTATATGAAGAGCGTCAAAAGAATTTAGCTCTCTTGAAAAAAAAAATAGTTGACTTAGTTAAGGTGAATTTGTCGGACAAACACAGGATCGAGGCTGAAAAACAAATTAAAGATCTGAGAAACAAGGTTGAGGACCAAGAGTATCTGAAGCGGAAGAACTCAAAGTTTGGAACTGACAGTTGCCGACTAAATATCAAAATAAAAGAGATGGTAGAAGACAATGAGAATTATGAGGGGAAATCTACAAACAAGAGGATCGACTAATGGAGCTGGAAAGGAAAAATGAGCTTATACAAGAGGTTTAAAAAAGTTGAAGGCTACTATTATTCATCTTCTTTCATTCTTTTTAAGGTAGTTTAAATTTTTTGCACATTAGCTAAAAATATATATAAATATTCTTCATTGTTCTTCACCATTTCTTATTCATACTCATGTAGTGTATATTTTTCCTTTCCATAAATAAAAGTAAAAGCATTTGTTCATTCTTCTTCATTTTTTTATTCTTAATCTTGGGTTTTATTTTAATACATTGATGATTTTCTTCCTTTAAAAACTTACAAGTTTGATAATGAGATATATTTTATCATCAACTCGATCAATGAGGATGAGGATAAACGCTTTTGAGGGTGTGCAAATTACTCAATGTGAATCAACCCTTCAATGGATTAAAAGTGTACATTGCATGTAAAAAAATCTCCTACAATAATTTCTCATACAGAAAAAATGCATAAAATACCATGTAGAGAGTCCAACTTTTATATGGATAAAGATTATGCAAATATTAAACCTTCAAATCTTTTTTAATAATATCGTTAGTTCACTTTTTAGATCTTATCATCATTTTTTAAGACACTCGATTGAACTAGTTACCGTCCATGATTCTTCTTTTTCTATTTGATTAGCACTTATTGAAGAAAAAGAAATAATGGTAACTTGTAAGCTATGTAATAAAAAGTCATAAGGGTATATCTACATACCAATAAATATTAATATTTTGAGATTTTTATTGTCGATTTTTATATGACACTCGATTTAACTAGTTACAGTGCATAACTTTTCTTTGCTATTTGAATAGTAATGATTGAAAAAATAGTAATTATTAGACTATTTAGTAAAAAATAAAGGGTATAGTTATACTAATTATGTATATATGTGTTTGTATATATATTATTTTATGAAATTAGACATTTCCATAGTTCAAATTCATTAACATATAAAGGATTTAATATTGATTTATTTATAATACCATAATTATATTATATTATAAAAAACACACCAAAATTTAAAAAAATAGAAGAGACAGAGGGTTGAAAACCCTTCTATTGGAAACAGACGGTTGCCACCCTCTGTGATAAAGCGGAGGCTGCCCCCTCCCCTATTTGATTTTTTGCTTGTTTCCTTTTCTTTTGTTTTTATTTTAATTTCTTCTTTTTTTCTTTTCGTAACACATGTTGAATCTCATGTTTGTTTCATTTCACCATTTTTTCATTTATCTTCTTTTACATGCTCTACATATTCTTTTTCTACTTTACACATTTTCTTCAATTTTGTCACCATTTTTTTTATCATTTTTAACTTTTCAATTTTTTTACCCTTTCTTCTTTATAGTTGTTCTTCGTATTTCATATTTGTTTATGTATCATTATAATTTTTCCATGCTTATAATGTGTGTCTCATTCTCTTATAATTAGAGTTAACATATATATGTGTGTGTGGACTACAACCTTAACGATTAGATTTATATTTTGCTAATTTCATTCTTTGGTTTTGAGACTTTTGGATACCAAACTTCTAGAACTACTGAGATGAGGATTTTTTTTCGGGATACTAAGAATAACTCCAATAATATTTTGATTTTCATAAAATAAAAAAATAAAAAAGAATTACTTTTCAATGATATTTGTCCCACCCAATAAAATGCATTTATTTTGTTTCATATTTATGATACAAGACATACTTATTGGGACATTAAAAATAAATTTCCTTCATTTATTTATTTATTTATATTCTCAAATATAAGTTGGATAGTGTTTGATTGAATTTGGTAACCATTTAATAACGAGTGTTGCGGGGTGCTAATACCTTCCCCATACACAAATGACTCCCGAAGCAAGTTTGAGTTTACGTAGACCAAAATATTTTTTTTGAAAATTTGGTGCTCAATCACACCCTAAAATGATTGGTGGCGACTACAAATTTCTTTATCAAAATGATCTTTCAATCACCGCTCCGCGATGTAGGCACGTTGCGACAGCTTGGCGACTCCACTAGGGACTCAATCGATCTAACCATTTTTAGATCGATAGAGAGCCAAGCCAAATTTTCTCATATGTTATCCTTTTTGTGTGGCTCTTTGTTTATTTATTTGATTCATTGTTTTTATTATTCATGCTTGCACTTGTATATAGTTTATTTTTAAGATGTATATTTCTTTGCATAATTTATAATTTCACACACATACACTAGCCTTGTAACCGGGCTTTCCTTTAAGATTAATGAGAATGAGTAGTAGAATGCCTTTGTGGAATTGCGGTTCCCATACAGACTCATGAAAGTTCTCACTCAGGTCGAACCTTTCAGGATACCATTTGGGGGCCTTAGTTACTTCATTTGGATAATAATGTGGACAACCTGAGAGCCTTTAAGAGATTTAATAGCCTAATCAGACATGTATTATGTTTTAGAGCCCATCTCATGATCAATATTTGATAAAAATAGAGAGTCCTCTTAAATATGATATCATGATTAACTTTGTTCATGTATATATATATATATATATATATATGTCTTACACTACTTAAACATTTTTTCCATTGTTTCACTTCTGATTTCATCTTTGTTTTTTGCATACATGCATCATGCTGCATAATAGAGATTGTAAAGAAGTATTCAATTCATTCATATTTTAGAGACCATGACTTCCACTCCGAATGTGATAGAAGATCAAGTTACAGTAGTCCAATGGTCAGACGAAACAGAGAAAAAAGAAAATTGTCTGAAAAAAGAGGATGTCATTCTTCTACCATCAATCACTAAGATATAGTTCTCCCAAATTGACTTTCACTTGGAGAGGTTGAAGAAGATATGGGAGGATTTTTCACCTGAGTAGAAAAATCTGTTTGTTGGTAAATTTGGTCACATAGCTTATCTTCTGTATATTACTATCAACTCCCCCCTTCTCGAGGCTTTAATGCATTTCTAGGACCCCTTGTACAGATGTTTCACCTTTGGAACAATTGATCTTACTCATATAATTCAATAATATCAAGCACTATTGAATTTCTCATTGTAAAACACGGACAAAGTTTACATTGAAGAGAGATTTATCTAAGCTTTTGGGTACTGTTCATGCATCTGAGATTGAGAAAAGGTTGAAAATTAAAGGAGGGAATGAGTCTGTGCCGCTGGATTACCTCATAGATCTCACACAAATTTTCTTGAAGGAAGATAAGGGTATGGCTATTTATGCTCTGTGTAGTTATGTGTGGAGTTTCCAAAGCTTCGAGGTTATATGGATGATAAAGTGATAAGAATGTTCCTTCAAGTTGAACATGGTGTTAACCATGTTATCTCGATTCTCGACGAGACTTTTCATTCCCTAAATCACATCTGAATGCTTAGAAAAAGGAAGTTCATCGACTCTCCATGTTTTTTGTGTATTTGGATTCTTAGCGATATGAGATGTCTACCGGAATTCAAATGTCCTCAAGTTAATTTTTCAAGCCCATGGATAAAGAAAACAATCCCTATTGTAGAATTTGGAATGGCCAAATTGAATCCTCATTTCCCCGTAGAAAAAGTGTGGCTCATACTTATCAAAGTTGAAAGAGGAGGATGCTATCTAGAAAGCTCATTGGATGTCGATGACATCGAGGATCTATAGATGTGGTAACTTTCAATGCATCCCGCTCCCAAGTCCTTGGGGCTGTACTAGTTATGCTCTACTAATAGTGCTTCGTCAATTGTACATGAGCAGTTTGTCCCTGCCACGCACGGATTGAATGATATTAAAATCAGTTACGATTCTCAAGACGTTGAACAAAAACTATAGCAATCAATTTGAGCTTGGAAAATAACGAGCATGATACAAAATGAGAATAATCGCATGAATTGCACAAATGAGTATGAAACGTGACTTGAGAGTAGAGGCAAAGTAATTATTGCCTTACCAATTGAGGATTTACAATTATCAAAGTTACCGGAAGCCCATCAAGAGATCACTAAAAAGGAAGAGCGAGATGAGTTATATAAGGAGCATTAAAAGAACTTAGCTCTCTTGGAAGAAAATAGACGACTAAAAGTTGAGGTGAATTTGTAAGACAAACACATGATCGAGGCTGAAAAATAAATTATAGACTTAAGAAACAAGGTTGAGGATCAAGAATATCCGAAGCGAAATAACTCATAGCTAGGAACTGACACTCGCCGACTGAATATTAAAACAAAAAATATGGTAGAAGACAATGAGAATTCACGAGGGGCAATCTACGAGCAAGATGATCAAATCATGGAGCTGGAAAGGAAAAACGAGCTTATACAAGAGGTTTAAAAGAGTTGAAAACAACTATTGATAAGAAAAATGTGTACATCGTTGAGTTAAAAGAACAGTATGACTCATTATGATGAATCATTGATAGTTTATAGCTCGATTTGGAGGGACAGAAGGTTCAGAAGACAAAAGTAACAAATAATAGTGAAGAACTATTGAAAGTCATTACGAGTCTCGAGCCCCAAGTCAGAGCATATCAGAATGTGGTGGAGAAATTGATAGGCTATCTTTGATTACTAAGTGCTCCAACAAGAGTATGATTTGATTCAACAATGATGTAAGCAGGCTATGGAATGGCCGAATGTCGTGGCTGTGAGAGCAAATAATTTGGCAGAACAAGCATCATTTTTTAAGAGAAGTGTTTTGCCCGTCCATCTCAATGGGGAAAACTTGTCTAAGTTTTTAGAAGAAACCACATGGATTTGAGTCATTTTGGTCGTTTATATAAACTCATATTACATAGTAATGTAATTGACTTCTACATACCCAAATTTAGTGGGTGAATCTACTAATTGAGTGAAATTGAAAACTTCTAGACGTTCACTTAGCGCAATATCATTTCTCATGCATTAATGTACTTTCATTATTATTATTGTTATTATTATTTCTTCTTTTTCATTAGGAAAATCTACAATCTCATTTTTTTAATTTATTTTAAGAAACTTTTCTAAGATAGCCCATTAACTTCAACATCCCCGCGAGCCAAGTTTGGGTCATGGACGAGCAAGAAAGACAGTAATCATGAAAGGAAATGAAAGACAAAATTAGGGAATTGAGAGAACAAATGGCTAGAGTCCTGGAAGTCCTCGCCGCTAGTAAAGGAAATGCCTGTCTTGAAAATCCACAAGGGGAATCAATCATCACAAGTTCAACTGCTAAATGATATTCCACTTTACCTTCCTAGGTTCACTCCAAAATATCAATGTCATTAGGATGACCAGTTTCAGCATGCTCTGTCACTACTAGTAAATATCCAGCAGTATTTATTTCAAATGTCCAAGAAATGTTGCAGACATGGAGAATTGGGTACAACACATCGACAATGGCATCTAGCCACAACCAAGCTTTCACTTCACAAGGTGAACATACTAATCAGCCAATCATCATACCTGATGTTGATAACTCAAAGTCACAGAGGCCCGTTACTAAACCAAGAGAAGACCCACTATCGAGAGATAAGCTAGATTTTTTAGAGGAGAGATCGCGCATAATTGACGGATCAAATGTGTACGATACCATGGATCACTACAAGAAATATAGCATTCTACAGTAATAAAATACAAGAGTTTCAGTCTTCTCTTGTTAAAAATAAGAAAAAACAAGAGAATTAAATATCAAGTAAAATTTATTCATGTCAAAAGTAAAAACAAAAAAAGCGGGAGGGGCAAAATAGAAGCGAGAATGAGTGAAAATTAGAAGCGGGACTGAAAATGTGCCTTCTCTCTCTAAAATACAAAACACAAACATATAAACCCTCTTTACCCTCACGATTGCCTTCATTCCTTCACATGATGCTTAAAGTTATACCATTAATCTAACCCTTGAAGGTTGGTATTATCTTCTCCCTTTTTTGTTGCCGATTTTGCACTTTTTTTCTCTTAATTTTTCTTGCAATTTTATTACTCAACTTGAATGGTTAACATGTGAGGACCTTGTGCTGAGCAAGGAGAAGTACTTCATGCATCATCATGCAAAATTGATCTTAAGGACCCCTACTATAGAATGTCCCAACCATAAGCCTATCCTATGGCCCAAGATCAGCAGCATCAGTTGATGCAAGGACAAGTACTTACTAATTATATCTTCATTCATGACTTTCCTCTTTTATTATTGTATCTATTAGGTGTATAGCAGCAAGTTATCCAAATATCAACAAATATTAAAACCTATAAATTTATATTATGGTTGCAATATCTTCAGTTTATAATTTTTTATATTGTGGTGGTGTAGTAAAGGAATAATAACTCTGTGGTTTCTTATTAACAACGTGAACTTCATCATGTCTCATATTCTCTCCGTTTCGGTTAAATTCTTAATCCTCTAGTTATACTTTAAATTTTCTTCCCTTCGTTTAGACTGGATTGACCCTCTTTATTTTTCTGAAAAAGTTTTACAAAAAAATAGCGGCCAGATGGACGATTCTTCATCTGTCTCAGCTTTTTTTTTGCCCTCTTTAATCATTTGAGCTAGTTATTTGTATGGTTGGATAGAGAAAAAATTTAAAAATTAATCATGGAAAATCCTCTAGGTCTTATATGATTTTGTAAAGCAGGTCCATTACTCTATGGTTCGTATAATACCACAATGCCTATCTTTTACAAACATTCTGAGGTAAGGATTTCATTATCAAAATTCTTGTATGATTTTTGTGATTTTTGTAATTTATTAGTTTTATCTGAGTTAATTTGAGTTTGTGTTCCCGATTGCTGGGCATGCAGGTGTCTAGTTTTTGTTTGAACCTTTAATTGTTAGTTTACCACACACCGTGTATTTGTGTAAGCTTAAAGGTTAGCTGAAGTTTATATGTATGAGACTGTACCAGACAATAAGTCCATAGGTTATTCTCTTGGCTTGTTGTTTTATGTAGGTTATGAAGGAGCTTATATGAATTGCTTTAAATCACAGGTTGGATTTCTATTACATGTTCTCTTGGCTTGTTGTTCTATTTGGTTAACTGCAAGCAGATGACTCTAGAGGCTGCTTATGATAACATCAATTAGGCCAAGGGTGGTTTTAGCATGTTCACAGTGGCATGTATTACTGTAATCTTGTCAGACCATGCTTTTAATTATTTATAGGAAAATGGTTAATGGCAAAAGTCTTGCCTTGGCATATAGTGGCACTTATCACTGTTCTTAGCTTTTGGTACTCATATATATTTCACTGCTTCTAATGATTGTTTATGACATGCTAAATCAGAACAACCGATAACTCAATTATTATTGGAGAGATGCAAAGTAATTGAAAGCCTTTAATTCTGTATTATTTTATTATGCTCTGATGCTAAAAGTTGTCACTGAATCCTCCATGTTTCTACTCATGGTTTTCCATGAAATCACATGCAATCATACAAGTCCTTCTTTGAAAAGTATATTCCTCTTCTAGTGTATATTGCCTTTTAATGTTTTACAAGTTTGATATTTTTCCACTTGTCTTCTTTCATCTATCTTGGATCTCATCTCAATAAATATTAACTAATAGACATAAAAGACAATATGAAGGCATTGATTTTATTTAGTTGGGTATATTCACACATGTTTTTTGTTAAGTGTTTTGTTAGTTGTCAAATGTTTTGAAGAAAACTCTACAATTTATGGTATGATGTGTTTATCTTGTGGTTTATAGCATTGTATTCATCAGCCAAGCTGTAAATAGAGGTAGCGAGTAGTTAAATCTTGATTTTCAAATAGTGGTTCATCTTGGGCCTTTCTTTTCAGTGCCTACACGTACTAGGTTTATCCATTTTGAACCATAAGGTCGAAGATGGTAATTCTTCTCCAATGCCATGATAAGGCACATCCTTATTTTGTAGTCTAGTTGATATTCAATCTTTAGAGTAGAAAATTTTCTTACCGACATTCGATAACATTTGTGTTTATATCTTCCAGGCCTTTTGTAGTCCAAAGATAAATATCTACTCCATTTAACTGATTCAGAGATAAATAGTGGCTCAAAATGAATGGCAATAACATCATTACATAGACACTGGCTTTCCTTACATTGTTACTAAAAGCTTCATGGACTTCTTTGACGACATTGCACATGTGCTTATAAATTATGCTCATGCAGGGCCTGTACATGATCAGGTACACTTTTATATTCTAATTCCATTTTTCTATTGAAAATGAAACATTTTATGTGCTTGCATTATGATGTTTCCAATTGTGGCATTCGGTTGGTCATGTTGTTGATAGTTGCTAAGACAAGATCAATATTCATGGTGGTGGAAGCTATCTTTCTAATGTATTCGCAACCTTTTTAAGAAGAAGCTTCCATCATAAAGAAGTGTATTGAGATTATTAGTGGAACATATTATTTTAGCTAATGGTATAAATCTTGTATACAAGTGTTCTCTGTTAAGAATGTAATGCGTTGACTTACCTCCGCAAACACATTGATAAAAGGTATTTGTTTAAAATGTTGATAAATTAAATATTTTGGATCATTTCTGAACTAATAAATGTGATGGGATTATTAGATTATCAGGTTTTTGAAGTAATTAAAAACTAAGTTTTAGCTTTTTCTCCTGTGTATGTAAATGTTGTGTATGTAAATGTAGTACATAAACAAGTGTGATTTGTTATTATTTATCCTGCCGTGAAAAATAACCATGTGGTCATTTGCTTTATTAATTGTTCTGCATTTTTGTCAATATTATGCAGAATTGTATTCTACTTATTTGTTCATTGAACGATAGTATTCACGTGTGACGAGTGATCGTATAATTACAGGTTGTGTTTCGAGTGTTGGGATACTACATGGGACAACCTCTTCTAGTCTTATTAGATTTACCAATGTAAGATATCACATTGTTATTAAGGTTTTATTACAAGTATATCCTTGTAATTACATTGTTATTAAGGTTTTAGATGCAGGACTATTTATGAATAATTAGAAGTAGTAAAATGGAAAGAGACTGGAAGGGTTGTTTTATTGGATAAATGGTGGAGCCCAAAACAATAGATGGGCATAGAGATGAACAATTTGGATCAATTTTTATGATACTATGTGGGTTAATACTGTTTTAGCTATGTAATCTACAAAATCATGTAGTGTGCTTTAAAATATGCAGTGTTATTTTTTTGAAAAGTATAAAATGGTGATGTGAGCAATGTGAAATTATCTTAAGCTAATGTTTTATTATTTAAAATGCAAGATCTACAATCCCTTAAAGGTTTTCAACATGGCATCAATTTTGAAGAGTTAAGCAGTGAAAATTTGAAATTATTTTGTAGCGTTTGTGGAGCTTTTAGATGTTTTTTATTTTTTGAAATCAATATTGTATTAGTAGACAAAGTACTAATACTTTTAGGTGATACTTATGGTTGATACTTTTGGATAATATTTTGTGAAAATGAAATGATGTTTGAATGCCTTTTAGTTTAGTAATGTATTAATTTTGAATCTTTAAATAGGTGCATAAACATGTGTATATAAATTGATTGCAAAAAAAAGCATTTATAATATGCTAAGGAAATCTTTTTATAAGAGGCATAATTTATAATAAAAACTATATCAATGTGATTCAAAAAATCTTATGGTATCTGATTTAATAGAATACAAAAATACCTATGAATGTTAATTCACAAGTATTAAAAACACATGTCGAATACATTCAACAGGGGTCTGTAAATCCTATTAAATAACGCTCTACAGGAGTAGAAAAATCCTATAAAAGTGAGATACCACAGGGTCTCCACAGGAGGCGTTGTGCCTCGCGAAAAACGGTAACTTTTAATATGAGGGGTTGTTACAGGCGCCGCATGATCTCTGCAGATTACTTTTCACGGGGATATCTTCCTCTTGTAAAATGTCATATTTCTTATAGTGGATTCCACTCAATTATGTCTGGTCCCAGATGTAACTATCCCTCATAAATTCAAGCTACATGAGTTTGAAAAATATGACGATAGTACATGCGCGAGAAGTCACCTTATTATGATAAGCTGCTTATTCTTTTCTTTCAAAACAGCCTAATGGGGGTTGCATCTCGCTGGTACATCTAGTTAGATAGCCAACATATTCGGAGGTGGAAAGATTTAGCTAATGCTTTCTTAAGACAATACAAGTACAACATAGACATAGCTCTTGATCATCTTGATCTGCAAAGTTTGGAGAAATTTTTTACTAAAAGCTTTAAAGAATATAAACAAATATGGAAAGAATTAGCTACTCAGGTACAACCCGTCTTATCTGAAAAGAAAATGGCTGCAATATTTATCAACATCTTGAGATCTCCATTCTATGATAGGGATGTTTGAAAATGCTTCAAACAAATTCTCTGACATTATAATGATTGGTGAAAGAATTGAATAGGTGATAAATAATTACCAAATTTAATAAGTCGTATCATATGCATCCTCCGTAAAAAGGGGCCACCGTCGAAGCGAAAAGAAAATGATGTACAGACAATCTATTTTGGATACCTATCACAAGTTGTGACCCCGAGCTGAGATTTTCAAAGTATAGTGAATGTCTCAAATCTGCGACATCATATGTGGAAAATACCTTGTAAATGCCATACAATTATCACTCTCAACAATCAACATTTTAAAACAACCCGAAGTCCAATTTGAGACCACCAACTCACTAGAAAAATGTTGGTCAGGCTTATCAGCCTCTAAGGAAAAATAGAAATAATCAATGTTTCATCCAATATGATTCAATCCATAGGTCTTATATGGAACTCTTACCATAATTAATATGGAATAATCAATTGGTGTCGATTCCTTATGAATCTCTCAGCCACCATACCCAAGGTGGTATGATATGATTATTCGAGATGATTATCATGTTGGGGTAGTGGGACATTCGACTGAAAATTGTATGGTAATAAAGGGTAGAGTGCAGGCATTAATGAAGGCTAGATGGTTGAATTTCAAAAAGGCTAATGGGAACCCGGATATCAATTCTAATAACCCTCTGTCAAATCATTGGTACCCTGTTGTAAACTCAATTGAGGATTCATTTTGAGATGATGAGAAGAATGTGGCAGATGTGAGCACATCAATGGAAATACTTTTCCATCTTCTTTGTAAGGCGGGGTACATCTAACCAACACGCTTAGAGGATAAATTATAGGAAACATATGCTTGACTTTTATTGTTTGTTTCATAAGAACGTGACTGGGCATATAATTGAGGAATGTGGTGATTTTAAAATCGAAACGCAAAGGCTGTTGGATGCAAATATATTTACCATAAGTTAGAAAGATGAAAAGGGATACCAGCAAGATGATTCTTTAGTCCTCATAAAAACTAAGAACTTTCTGAAGTAACTGTTGAAGTGGCATCCTATGTCCCAAAACCTCTCACAGTACATTATGAAGGAAAATTGACTCGCACCACTACATATTATGCGCTGAAGACCATCACGACTAAAATATTGGGTGCATTTGCTTACAAAGATTGAAGAGCATTACCATGGAGGTATGAATATGAGGTTATTGCAAGCCATAACGACAAAACTCAAACGCTTATTCCATTGGACCCTAATCTTCCCACAGCTAATATTTAAGGAATAGGAGGAATGATGAGGATTGGCATATGTTATACGCTAGATGTTTTGAAAATGAATAAAAGTGATGAGTTTCAAAGGCAAAGGAAAGGGAAAGCCAAAGAAGGCAACAATGGTCATGAGTTTAAATGTATAGTGGATAAATGATAGAACCAGACATAATGACAGGTACGGAGAAAGAATGATCAGTGTCTGAAGAGGAAGTATGTGATTTCTTAAAGCTCATCAAGCAAAGTGAGTATAAGCTGATCGACCAACTTAATCGCTTACCTACTCGTACATCCTTACTGTCACTTTTTCTTAATTTTGAACCACATCGCCAAGCATTATTAAAGATTTTGAATCAAGCTTATGTCTGTCGTGACATTACGGTGGAGAAGTTGAGTAAAATTATGGGAAATATTACTGCAGCAAATTTTATCACTTTTTTGGATGATGAAATCTCTGCCGATGGTACCAGACACACCAAAGCTCTACATATATCAATGATTGATAATGGTTCATCTCTAAATGTCAGGATTATGTTGTGGCAAAAGTATTGATTGATAATGGTTCATCTCTAAGTGTAATGCCAAGATCCACCCTAGCAAAACTCCTTGTGGACGTGACACATATGCTGTCAAGTATGATGATAGTAAGAGCATTTGACGGTACCCGAATAGAATTAATCAGAGACATTGAGATAGCAATTTGAATTGGACCATGCCTATTTGATATTATTTTCCAAGTGATGGATATAAACTCACCATACAGTTTTCTTTTGGGTCGACCGTGAATTCACTATAATGGGGTAGTAATGTCTTCCTTACATCAGAAGCTGAAATTTATAGTGGATTATAAACTCATTTGTATATATAGGGAAGAAGGCTTACTAGTATCCAAGCCGGCCACCATGTCATATGTTGAGGTAGCAGAAGAAGCATTATAATGCTAACTTCGATCATTTGAAATTGTGACTACGTTTGTTGCTACTGGGAAACTCGTTCAAACGCCAAGCCTATCAAAAACATCTCAGATAGTGGCAAAGTAGTTGATAAAAGGGGGATACAAGTTAGGCAAATGACTTGGAAGAGCATCAAGGTATAAATAAGCTAATCGAATGGGAGAAGAATGGGCAAAGTTTTGGGCTTAGATATAGACCGACCAAGGCTAATAGAGAGAGAGTGGAAGCCCAAAAGAAAGAAAAGAGAATTGCTAGGCTCAAAAATAGGGAAATCGATGTGGAAATAGCAATCATACCTCATATTTCTGAATCCTTCAGAAGTCAGAGAATTTCATTTGAAGAACTGGCTAAAATGGAGTAGTACGACCTTGAAAAATCATCAATATAGCCTAACTTTCGATATCCGCAATCTTAGAAAAATCATCTAAGTGCAAGTAAAGAAGACTTGGTTTCTCAATACAATTATGATCATCAGCTTAACAATTAGGATGTCAGTGAGCTGCCAGTGCTTTTTGGAGATCTTAATAGTAATGTGTTAATGCCACATTTCTAATTATTCTTCCTAATATCTTAGAATTTCGTTGTTGTGGGCCTATATTTTCATCTGTTTCATGTCATTTCTTTTTATAAAAGTCTAAAAACTTGTTTTATCTTCTTCTATTGATAATAAATAGGATTCCAGTTCTTTTTTTCTTCCTCTCTCTATCTACTTTTTTTCCTATTCTAAAATTTTTTTCACACTCATGCATTTTTTTATTTTATTTTCTCGCCTTCCTTTCATCAAATAATCTAATTAGGTTTTAGAAAGGTGATTTTGAAAACAAGAGCATAAGAAATAACTTTGACAATCTCATTCTTAGCGTAGTGTCAGACGAAAGTGATGAAGATAATTTTGAACCATCTTTAGAAATGTTAAGAATGGTAGAATAGTATGATAAAATAACTCAGCCTTATCAAGAGTAAACGAAGGTGATAAATTTGAGATCGGACGAACAGATAAAAGATGCCCAAATCGAGACTTCTATGACAAGCAAGAGCCACCAACAATGAATTCACTTACTCAATGACTATGTGGATGTTTTTTCATGGTCTTACCAAGATATGTATGGTCTAAACACTGATATCATAGTCCATCGTTTGTCACTTATGCCTGAAAGCAAACCGGTGCGACAAAAGTTATGGAAAATGAAACCATACATGCTGGTGTAGATTAAAGAAGAAGTTACAAAGCAAGTAGATATAGGTTTTTTGAAGTAACAAAATACCCTAAATGGGTTTCTAATAGTCCCAGTTTCAAATAAAAATGAGAAAGTAAGAATGTGCGTCGATTATAGCGACTTAAATCGGGCAACCCCTAAGTATAATTTTGCATTACTCCACATCGATGTCTTAGTAGATAACACTACAGGACAATTAACCTTCTCTTTCATGGATAGTTTTTTGGGGTATAACCAAATAAAAATGGCTCCAGAAGATCGTGAAAAGACCACTTTTATAACTTTATGGAGTGCGTTTTGTTATAAGATTATGCCATTTGGTCTAAAATGTGCTGGGACAACTTATAAACACGCAATGGTAACACTGTTTCATGATATGATGCATATAGAAATGAAAGTGTACATTGATGATATGATCGCCAAATCTTGTCAAGGGGAAGATCACATTGTTACTCTACAGAAACTATTTGAACGGTTGAGAAAGTTTCAGTTAAAGCTTAACTCCACAAAGTGTACATTCACATGATCTTCAGAGAAACTACTTGGCTTTGCCATGAGTAAGTAATAAAAGTTGACCCCGACATGGTTCGAGTCATCATTAATATGCCACAACCTCAAACTCAAAAAGAAGTTTGAGGTTTCTTAGGGAGATTAAATTTTGTATCTCAGTTCATCTCACAGCTAACTACGGCTTGTAAACCTATCTTTAAAATTCTCCGTAAAAGTGATATAGAAGGATGGAATGATTATTATAAAAATGATTTTGAGAAGGTCAAGTAATACTTGCTAAATCGACCTATACTTGTTCCTCTAACTCCAGGGATGGAATCCGCCTGACTGTGACGTATGAACCTATCTTTAAACTTCTCTGTAAAAGTTATACAGAAGGATGGAATGATGATTGCAAAAATGATTTTGAGAAGATCAACAATACTTACAAAATCCGCCTATACTTGTTTCTCTAACTCCATGGCGGCCACTCATTTTGTATCTTACAGTAACAAAAAAATCCATAGGTTGCGTACTCGGTCAGCATGATGCCACTGGAAAGAATGAACGAACAATATACTATTTAAGTAAAAAGTTCACAAATTATGAGGTTGATTATTCGATGTTGGAGAAAGCAAGTTGTTCATTAGCTTGGTTGCTCATCGGCTTTAGACAATATATGTTATACTACAACACTTGGTTAATTTCAAAGATGGGCTCAATCAAGGACATCTTTGAAAAGTCATCACTTTTTGGAAGGATTGCTAAATGGCAAGTTTTGTTCACAGAATATGATATTGTCAATGTCACGTGGAAGTCAATAAAAGGAAGTGTACTTACTGATTATTTGACAGATCAACCAGTGTAAGATTATGAGCCTATAATGTTTAATTTCCCTAATGAGAACATCTCAGTCATATTAAAAAATGAAGAAGAATCTACGGACCTAGAATTGCAGACAGTGTTATTTCTTGGCGCATGTAATGATGTAGGACATGAAATTGGGGCAATCCTCATATCTCCCGAGGGAAAGTTTTTCTCATTCACTGCAAAACTATGCTTTTACTGTACAAATAATGTGGCAGAATATGAAGCATGTTCCATAGGAATTCAAGCAGCTCGTGATACAAGATAAGAAAACTTTGAGTGTATGAAGATTCATTATTGGTGATATGATAAGTAAATGGGGAATGGATGATTGACTCCAAGTTGATACCTTATAACAAACATGTAACCAAATTAAGATAAACTTTTGAAGTGATCTCATTTGATCATATACCCAGAGAGAATAATTAAATCTCATATGCACTGGGAACTCTAGTGTCTATGTTTTGTAGACTTTAAGGAAGAAGTTCAACCCATAAAAATTGAGAAGCGAGATTTTCCTGCTCACTGTATGAGCATTGAAGAAGAGCCAGACACAAGACCATGGTATTACAACATCAATAAGTATATAAAGAATGGGGAATATTCATCCAAAGCTTCTGAGAATGATAAACGCACTATTAGAAGGTTGTCCATGGGTATCTTTTTTAATGCGAAATACTCTACAAAAGAAACCATGATATGGTACTTTTAAGATGTGTTGATACAAGGGAAGCCAATCAAATCAAAGAAGAAGTTCGTGAAGAAATTTGTGGTGTCCATGTTAATGATCATATGATGGCTAAACAAATCCTGAAAGCGGGATATTATTGGTTGACTCTAGAATCTGATTGCATCAAGTATGCTAAGAAATTTTCAAATTTATGTGGATAAAATTCACATACTAGCATTCTCTTTACATGTCATGGTTGTGCCTTGGTCGTTCTCTATGTGGGGTATAGACTGTTGAAATTATGTTCATAAAGTAGGGTGCAATAACTATTTATGATTATTTAGTTATTTATCCGACATTTTTGTATTACTGAATTCAATGAATAAATGAAAGTTTTTTTTTAATTAAAATATGTTTATAATTTACTCAAGTCCTAAAACTATCTATTATCAACGTAAGAAGAGGAAAGATAGAGGGGTCTTCCAGACAAACACTTCTGAAATAGTTCAGAATGTTATTCGTAGTCTTAAGATCGACTGGGCAATCGAATGCAATTATGACTGTTAGGTTGAACCAAAGGATGCCGGTCTCGGGACATTGGATTTGAGACTCTAACAGTTGACCTAGAAATGTTAAGGAACATGTTGAATAGACCAGTAATAAATTAGTTTAGAGCAAAGCCGTTTATCTAGCTCTAAGTCTAATTGTTACAGCTTAAGAATATTTTTACAATTACCATAATCCTGAGGTGAATACGAAACTTGACCTAGTTGTTGTGATCTTTGATACGCCAAATGAGTGAGTTCAAAATGTCAAACAATACCTCAGTTGTTGGGATCGTGAGTCAACTATGTTAGAGTTGTGTGATTCACTTATATAGAATTCTTGGTAAGATTATAAAAACAACAATATAATCTTATGATTTATCGATGGGTGTGTGAATAAATAAACTGGGTCTGATACTTGATGACATGAGTCATTGAATAAGACATTGTAAATTGTACGAGATATTTCACTGATATGTCTTTCTTATTTACATTCTATAAAGTAGTTCGGGAAATAATAACTAAAGGGATAAAACAGTAATTTTACATCCAGCTCATGTTACTGATATTCATGAAGGGTAATATCATAAAATATTCTATGGATCGTGAAATAAATATATTTATTTGTATCAACAGAAAATGTAGCGAGCATGAATCAAGAGTTGATTCAGCATCAGACCTATAGTGGAGTCGTACGATGTCATGATTAAATAGGTCAGGAATTTGTGGAGATAAATTCACTAAGTATTTAAATCATATAGCTTTATTCATGTGGGTTCATTCGGTCTTATAAGGACAGGAATAAGAAACAATATCAGTTAGACCAAAAATATGTTTTGGATCAAGATACACTTTCCGATTCCATATATGATGGGTGCATCACTAAATTAGTGAAGAGCATAATTAATGTTCAAATTAATTAATATATTATTTTTTAATTATTGGATAATTAGTAAATAAAATTAATTGATTAATTATTTGATACATATCATTTTAATTTATCAAATTGAATTGATGAATTTGGACACAATCTTTTCTCTAAGGGAGATGTAAAAATCACATATTGTAATACAAGGGGGTAAATTTCGATTTTATCATATAGGGGGATATGGATAAATTTCATAATTAATATAAAGGGGTTGCAAACCTATTCATAAACTAAGCTAAGTGTTAGACAGAGCAGAAAAGATTTTATCTTCCCTCCTCCTTACTGTTGCCGTCGAACCCTCTAGAGGAAGAAGAAAAAATTATTTTGTCTTCCTCATTTATTTTGAGATCCCACACTCAGTTCCTATTGATATCCTTGTGAGATATATTTCTGAATCCTACGAGTAGTTGTTGGTGTGAATATCAATTGAAGTTTTGTGATTCTCAAGAACGAGGAACGTGAGACAATTAATTGGATCACGCCAATTCATAAATTCTCCATTACAAGAAAATGTATAAAACTATTTCTACCTATTCTAATTATATTTATCTAAATATTCATGATCATAAAAAAGTTTTATATTTAGTATGGTTAAATGTTTGTTGTGAAATTTTTTTATTTTCCGTCCACGAAGCGTTCGTGGTTCATTTATTTTAAAACCCAAGAAAGTAATTGGTATCAAAGCTCGGAGTTCTTTTTTATACATATTTAATGATTAAACGTATGTATGGATGGATACCATGATATTGGCATATTTTTTATGTATGATTGATTCAAAAGCATGTTTGAATGTGTTTTATGAATGGATGATTGACTCTAGATGTTTATTTTCAATTTTAGAATTGATGTACGCCGAAATTAAGGCATAGGATTTGATGTTATTTAATTTTTACAAAAGTCGTATCTTTAAATTCCACGTAAATCCATCGTCGCAAGAAAAATCACTGTTCGCCATCACCGTTGCCGCCGCGCCGCGCCCAAGCTATTGTTGTTGATAGTAACATCATGGAAGAAATGTTGTTTATTGGATTTTTTAATATTTAAGTATTTGCATCAAGCATCATACTTTCTTAAATGATTAAGTAGTTATTTACACTACTTTATTTATTCTTTTATGTTTTCATGTCATTATCTCCACTCTCAACGATCTTAAATGCAAACAAACTTACTGGTAAAAATTACATGGATTGAAAATGTAATCTTGATATCGTATTGGCGGTAGAAGGTTGAAGTCTGACTCAATCGATCTAACCTACTTGTGGCACTTGCGTCTTGCTCATATTAGCCTAGACATAATTAAAAGACTTACAAAAGATGGTCCATTGCAAACTTTAAGTGCGGTATCACTACCCATATATGAATCCTGCATAGAAGGCACAATGACCAAGAGACCCTTTTCAATGAAAGGTGAAAGAGCCACTCGATACCTCAAACTCGTGCATAGTGATGTATGTGGGCCATTAAATATCCAAGCAAGAGGAGGTTATGAATATTTTGTAACTTTCACATATGACTACTCGCATTTTGAAAATTTTTATCTAATGTGCCAAAAGTCTGAAACTTTTGAAAAGTTCAAAGAGTACAAGGCTATTGTTGAAAAGCAATTAGAGAAATAAATGAAAACACTACGATCCGATCATGGTGGAGAGTACTTAATAGGAGAGTTCGAAGACTTTCTTAAAGAAGAATGTATTCTTTCTCAACTTATAGCACCTGAAACTCTAGAACAAAATGATATGTCAGAGAGAAGGAATCGAACTCTGATAGATATGGTTAGATCCATGATGAATTACTCTTTCCTCCCAAATTCATTCTGGGGACATGCCTTGAAAACAACATCATACATTCTTAACCAAGTTTCATTGAAGACGGTGCTTAGCATGTCAAATGAAAGATGGAGCAGACGAAAGTCATCCGTAATCCACCTCAGGATATGGGGATGCCCGTCACATGTACTTAGACTAAAGACAGGCAAGTTGGCCAGTCAATCAGAATTATACATGTTTGTAAGATATCCCAAGGGAATGAAGGGATACATCTTTTATGGTCCGACCGACAAGAAAACATTCATGAACATGAATGCGCATTTTCTTGAGGAGAACTATATAACTATGAAGCCGAGAAGCACACTTGTGCTAGAGAAATTATTGAGTGGGAGGGTAGTGATTCCCCAATCAGGAACTGTTCTGGATTAAATCATGGAAGAAACACAACAGGAGCCAAAGCCTATAGAGCATCGACGTAGTGGGAGGGTTATGAGACAATTTGATAGGTACGTGTCTTATGGAAGAGTCTTAACATCAGTCTTAGATAAAGATCATGGTGAACATGTTTTCTACTCGCAGGCCATGGCTGGTCCTGAAGTGAATCTACGGCAAGAAGCCATGAACATTGAGATAAAATTGATGTACTCGAACAAAGTCTGGAAACTTGAAGATCCTTTTGAATGGGTAAAACCTATAGGGTGTAAATGGAATTCTAAGAACAATAGAGGTCGAGATGGAAATGTGGAGACATTCAAAGCTAGGCTAGTAGCCAAGGGCTATACCCAAAAGGAAGGTATTAACTATGAGGATACATTCTCGCTGGTGGCCATGCTTAAGTCCATTTGAATTCTCCTATCCATTGCGGCTGCCCTCGATTGGGAAATCTGGCAGATCGACGTCAAAAGTGCATTCCTAAATGGTAATCTTGAAGAGCGCATTTATATGGCTCAACTAGATGGGTTCACGGAAACTGGCCAAGAGGGCAAGGCTTGCGAACTGCTAAAGTCAATTTATGAACTTAAGTAAGCATCAATGTTGTGGAAAATCAGATTCGATGAAACTGTCAAGAACTTTGATTTTGAACAGTTAGTCGTTGAATCATGTGTGTATAAGCTGATACATGAATGGATGGTGGTTTTTCTAGTCTTGTATGTGGATGATATTCTACTCATTAGGAATGATATAGGAAAACTATTCGATGTCAAGATTTGACTTGCAAACCAATTTAATATGAATGATCTTGGAGAAGCTGCCTTTGTCTTAGGTATTCAGATCTTTCAATATCGGAAGAAAAAATAATTGTCATTGTCTCAAGCATCTTATGTTGATAAGGTGATAGATCACTTCAGTATACAAGACTCTAAGAAGGGATATCTTCCCTTTAGGAATGGAGTCAGCCTCTCCAATGAGAAATTTCCCAAGACTCCTCAAGAAAAGGAAGACATGAGAAAGATTCCCTATGCCTCAGCCATAGGAAGTCTCGTGTATGTGTGTATAAGCTGATACATGAATGGATGGTGGTTTTTCTAGTCTTGTATGTGGATGATATTCTACTCATTAGGAATGATATAGGAAAACTATTCGATGTCAAGATTTGGCTTGCAAACCAATTTGATATGAATGATCTTGGAGAAGCTGCCTTTGTCTTAGGTATTCAGATCTTTCAATATCGAAAGAACAAATAATTGTCACTGTCTTAAGCATCTTATGTTGATAAGGTGATGGATCACTTCAGTATGCAAGACTCTAAGAAGGGAGTCAGCCTCTCTAATGAGCAGTTTCCCAAGACTCCTCAAGAAGAGGAAGACATGCGAAAGATTCCCTATGTCTCAGCCGTAGGAAGTCTCATGTATGCGATGTTTTGCCCTAGGCCAGACATTTGCTACGCGGTGGGCGTGGTGAGTCATTTCTAATATAATCCTAGACTCGAGCATTGGAATTCTATCAAGCATATCCTGAAGTATCTTAGAAGAACAAGGAACTACATGCTTGTGTATTCAGGTACAGATATGAATATAATGGGGTATACTGATTCATATTTCCAAGCAGACAAGGATTCCAAGAGGACCACTTCAGGATCGGTGTTCATCTTAAACGGTGGAGAACTTGTATGGAGAAGTATCAAGCAATCTTGCATTGTTGATTCTACCATGCAAGCTGAGTATATGGAAGCTTGTGAAGCTGCAAAGGAGGTTGTATAACTTAGAAAGTTCTTGAAAACTTTGGAAGTTGTTCTAAAAGCTGACAAGCCCATGACACTTTATTGCGAATCCAAAGAAACTAAGAAGCCACAAAAGATCCAAACGCATAGAGCATAAATATCACATGATTAGAGAGACTTTTCAACGTGGAGGTGTTGTAGTAACACACATATCGATGATCAACAACCTGGTAGATCCATTCACAAAGACTTTAAGTAGTAAAATCTTTGATGGTCATCTAGAGGGCATGGGAATACGAGATTTTACACGCCTACTTTAGTCCAAGTGGGAGATTGTTAGAATTATGTTCATAAAGTATGGTGTAATAACTATTTATGAGTATTTAGTTATTTCCCAAACATTTTGAATTACTGAATTTAATGAATGAATGAAAGTTTTTCTATTAATTAAAGTGTGTTTATAATTTACTCAAGTCATGGAACTATTGTCGACGTAAGAAGAGTAAAGACTGGGGGGTCTTCCAGAAAAACTAGTAAAACTGTTAGGTTGAATCAAAGGATGTCGGTCTTATGTCATGGGAGTGGAGACTCTAATGGTTGTCCTAGACATGTTATGAAGCATGTTTAATAGATCAGTAACAAATCTGTTTGAAGCAAAGCCATTTATCTAACTCTAAATCTAATTGTTTACACCTCAATGGTAGTTTCATGATTACCTTAATCCTAAGGTGAATATGAAACTTGACTTAGTTATTTACAGTCTTTTATAGGCTAAAGGACTGAGTTCGAATTATTGGACAATACCATGGCTGCTAAGATTGTGATTCAACTATGTTGGAGTTACGTGATTCACATTTATGGAATTCGTGGCGAGATTGCAAAATATAATAATATCACCTTATGCTTTGTTGATGGGTGTGTGAATAAATAAACCTAGCCAGGTACGTGATAAAATGAATCATTGAATATGACATGGTCAACTGTGTGAGATAATTCACTGTTATTTCTTTCTTATTTACAGTCAATAAAAGAGTTAAGGAAATAACAATTAGAGGTGTAAAATGGTAATTTTATATCCCACTCTTATTACTAATATTCACGAAGGGTAACATAGCAAAATATTTTGTGGACCGTGAAATAAAAATTATTTATTTGCACCAACAAAAAATGTAGTGCGCATGAATTGATAGTTGATTCGACCTCAGACCTATAGTAAAGTCGCATGATGTCAGGATTAAATAGGTCAGAAATTTATGGAGATAAATTCACCGAGTATTTGAATCTTATAGCTTTATTCATATAGGTCCATTCAGTCTTAAAAGTAGCTCACAAGAACAGGAATAAGAAATAATATCAGTTGGACCACAAATGTGTTTTGGACCAAGGTATACTTCCCGAAAAAATTTGTGATCGGTGTCATCACTTAATTGGTAAACAGCAAAGTTGATGTTCAAATTAATTAATTTGTTATTTTTTAATTATTGGATAATTAGTAAATAAAATAAATTAATTAATTAATTGATGGGGATCAATTTAATTTATCAATTTGGATTGATGAATTTGGACAGATTATTGGTTTTAGGGAGTTGTAAAATTTTGACAATTACAGTAAAATGAGGAGAATTTCAGCAATTTATAGTTTAAAGGTATATGTGTAAATTATGTAATCTTTATATAAGAGATGGCATTAGGGTTAGCTCTCTATGTGTGTTTACACAATCATGATCACAGTGTGTGATTACACGGAGCAAAGAAAGTAGTTTCTCTCTCCCTCCCTGTTGCTACCGAAATCTAGAGGAAGGTGGGAAAATTTTATTTTATTTCTTCTGTTATTTTGAGAGCCCACACTCAATTCCTGACGATATCCTATTAAGATATACTTTTGAATCCTATGAATGGTTGTTGGTGCAAAGATTGATTGAATTTCTACGAAGAAGGCAACAGTGAATAGGATTACATAAGTCAGAACTTCTTTGATACAAGAAATATATAATTTTATTTTCACCTCTTCTAAATACGTCAATCTAAATATGCACGATCATAAAATATTTTATATTTAATATGATTAAATAGTTTAGGTGAAATTTTTTTTATTTTCTACCATAATCCGTTCGTGGTTCATTATTTTTCCTCAAATTTTTAAAACTCGGTCTAAAAAAACATGATTGGAGGCTTACATAATTAAAATTGCAAAAAAGAAGAAAAACATGGAGAAGTTAATCATTTGTCTTCACCATCGACATGGATCTAAATACTAGGGCATAAACCAATGAATAAGGATGCATCATTTTCTTGAAAGTATGCTCGATAACACATTGCGAGTCCATGATCCTAGACCAAGTGATTGTTTTGAAAGGTGGTGGATATGGCCACATAAGTCAACGTTTAAAAATCATCAAATAATTTTCTTACAAATCTTCACAATCATACATAGCATGCATGCATTCAAAATCACTACTTTACATTTATTCAAAAACTACAATTCATAAACATGCATCACATTGTTTGTTTTGATACAATTCAAGGGCATAAATCAATCAAGAATGTTCTTTCAAAATCCACACATGACTTTCTAATATTTAGAGCCTACATTAGTCCAGCTCTTACTACCATATGAAGCTTGTATAAATCAGATCAAACATCATTTCAATTTCTTCAGTTAAACCAAACCTGAATTGAGTCGAGGTTGAAGACTCTATCTATCCAGGTCTGTTTCTTTTTAAATATCCCCCGTGAAATCGAACCTGAATTGAGTCAAGGTCCAAGTCCGTGTCTATCTAGGTCTATTTCTCTTCAAATATCTTCAGTTAAATCAAACCCGAATTGAGTCGATGTCGAAGCCTATGTATATCTAGGTCCATTTTTTATTTAAACATCTCCGGTTAAATCAAACCTGTATTGATTCGAGGTCGAAGCATGTATCTATCAAGGTCTATTTTCCTTTCAAATATCTTAGTTAAATTGAACCTGAATTGAGTCTAGGTCGAAGCATGTGTCTATCCAGGTCTATTTCTTTATCTTTGGTTAAATTAAACCTAAATTGAGTCGAAATTGAAGCCTATGTCTATCCAGGTCCTTTTCTTAATCTTTGGTTCAATCAAACCTGAATTGAGTCGAGGTCGAAGCTTGTGTCTATCTAGGTCTGTTTCTTTATCTTCAGTTAAATCAAACCCGAATTGAGCCGAGGCAGAAGCATGCGTCTATCCAGATCCGTTTCTTTATCTTTGGTTAATTCGAATATGAATCCAGTCCAGGTCGAAGTCTATGTCTACCAGGTCCATCTCACATTTATGCCATTTCATAGAACCCGAATCAGTCGACTTTTCCTATTCTTCTTATCCATATAATATTTTCTCATACCGATCAAAATAGTTATCTACACATTTGTATACCTTCTAAGTTTAGAAGCGTGAAAAAAGGAGGGCAGTTGTAGATATTGTATTTTATCTAGTTCAATACTTTAAATGTACACACTTTATTTTTTGACTATATACTAATCTAAGACTATATTATGATTCAGAAAACAAGGTCAATGTCTAAAATAGAAAAATAGCCCAATGACTAAAAATAAGAAAATACTCTAAGGACTAAAAAAATAAGAAAAATTATCCAATGACTAGAAAAATCGTCATTCATGTAATGAGGTATACTTTATCATCAACTCAATCAATGAGGATGAGGATAAAATCTTTTGAGGATAAAACTTTATAATGGGTTGAAAGTATACATTGCATGCAAAAAATCTCCTATGATAACTTATTATACATAAAAATGTATAAAATACCATGTAGAAAGTTAAACTATTATGTAAATATTAAAGCTTCATATCTTTTGTAATATTATCATTAGTTGATTTCTTAGATCTTATCATCATTTTTTATGACATTCGATTAAACTAATTATCATCAATGATTCTTTTTTTACTATTTGATTAGCAATGATTGAAGAAAAAGAAATAATGGTAACTAGTAAGCTATTTAATAAAAAATTATAAGGGTATATCTATATCCCAAAATAATATTTATATTTTGAGATTTTTATTGTAATTTTTTATATGACGCTTGGTTTAACTAGTTACCGTCCGTATTTTTTCTTTGTTATTTGAATAGCAATGATTGAAAAAATGATAATTAGTAGACTATTTAATAAAAATAAAAGGTATAGTTATACCATTATATATATATATATATTATTTTTTGAAATTAAAGATTTATGTAGTTTTTTATTTACACATAAAGGATTTAATATTGATTTATTTATAATATCATAATTATATTATATTATAAAAAACACATCAAAATTTAAGAAATAAAATATAAGGGACATAGGGTTGCTACCCTATGTGATAAACAGTCGCAGCTCGTCCCCTACATCCATTCATTTTTTTTGTTGCTTCTTTATTTTTCTTTTGGTTTTATTTTATTTCATTTTTCCTTTTTCTTTTTTATTTTCTTAATACACGTTGAATCTCATATTTGTTTCAGTGCACATTTTTTTTTATTCTCCTTCCTTTACATACTTTACATATTCTTTTTCTACTTTACACATTTTCTTTAAATTTATCATACATTTTTTATCCTTTTAACTTTTTATACCCTTTCTTTTTTATAGTTATTCTTCTTATTTCTTATTTATTTATGTATCATTGTCATTTTGTCATGCTTATAAAGTGTGTCTCATTTTTTTATCATTAGAGTTAACATATATATGTATGAATTACAACCTTAACGATTAGATGTAAATTTTGTCACTTAAAAATTCTGACGACGGACTTTGAGACTTTTGGAATACCAAACTTTTTGAACTATTGAGGTGAGGAGTAATTTTCGGGATACTGAGAATAATTTTAATAATGTTTTGATTTTTAAAATATTTATTTATATTTTTAATGGTCTTTATAACACCTATTAAAGCTTATTTATTTTGTTTCATTTTTATGATACAAGACATACCTAATGGAACATAAATTTCATTCACTTTTTTATTTATTTATATTTTTAAATATAATTTAGATAGTGTTTGATTGAATTTGGTAACCATTTTAATAATGTGCGTTGAGGTGCTAATACTTTCCCTACACACAAATAACTCTCAAACCAACTTTGAGTTTTCGTAGACCAAAATATTTATTTTCAAAATTGGGTAACCAATCACACTCTAAAATGATGAGTAACGACGCCGAATTTTTTTTCAAAATGGTCTTCCAATCGACGCTCCGCGTTGCAGGCACGTTGCGACAACCTCCAAATTTCATATGATCCAGACCACTTTCTTTTTCTATCTGTAACTTCAAACTCTTTTTTCTGAAAAAATTTGCCGTGAAAGGACCCTTTAAAAGAAAAACGAAATTAGGGCCTCAAAACTTTTTTAACGAAATGTGGTCCCTTTCGTAGAAGAGAAGATTAAGTTATCCCCACATCTGGTCTAGCAAAACTTTTCTTTTAAATCTCGTTCTAAATTTTTAACGCTAATATTAACATTTGCTAGACATAAAGTAAAATATTTTACTAGATTATGATCTAGTAGTCATCAAGTTCAATAGAAAGATTCAATATCAAATGATGATATATTATACACCTTGGATGTACGAAATTTAAATGCCGAGATCATAAATTCTCAATATAAAATTCATAAACACTTTTATCTAAGCTAGTACATTTTAATAATTCATATATGTTGCACATCCAACAACTTGCCTAGTGTCACTACTGGATTACAGTCAAAATTAAGGCATCAACATCGAAATCATCTTAGTTGACTGGTCAAATGATAAACAAGATAAATTTGATCGGTAATAATATAATTTCTTATACAATGTGGAGAGATTTCACATAATGATAATAATAAATTTGATCGTATGATAATTACTTCGAGTAGTATCGAAAAACGTCGTGGTATATTATATTTAGCGACGGTAGCAAACCGTCGTGCATTATAAAAATAACCATCACTTTAGAGTTTCTGTCGCGACGTTCCTCCGACGGTTGTCAAATCCGTCGATAATTTAATCTCGACGGTTCTGCAACCGTCACTGTATCCATTTTGACAGTTAGAAACCGTCACCGTAGACTCGAATAACCGTCACCGTAGACGTATTTTCTTTTAGTGTATACATCTTAAATGGTTTACTCATCGGGTATTTACAGTTGTAATCATATGATCATGACTATCCTTTTTGAATTTAACGGCCGGATACTACTTTAGCCACTAGATAGGAGCATACGTAGTTAATTAATGTTTGTTCATGTAATTTGGTATGTGTTTAAAATTCTGTTGAGCTCGATCTTTAGTAAAATTTTATCGTAAGAAGAGATAAAATATTCATTGCTTATTGTATGTGTATGCTCTAATTTTGGGAGAGACGAGCGTTCATATTTCATGACTCGGAAATCGTGATATATTATACACTTGGAAAGTCCAAAATTTAAATGCTGAAATCATAGATTCTCAATATAAAATTCATAAGCACTTTTATCTGAGTTAGTACATTTTAATAATTCATATATGTAGCATAACCAACAACTCCCATAGTGTCACTGCTAGATTACTATCAAAATTAAGGCATCAACATCGAAATCATCTTAGTTGACTCATCAAATGATTTTGTAACCGAATGATAAAGAAGATAAATTTGATCAAAAATAGTATAATTGCTTATACATTGTGGAGAGATTTCACATAATGATAATAATAAATTAAATCATAGGATAATTACTTCAAGTAGTATCAAATAACCGAGTACAACTATGTTTTATAGTGAAGTTAATCATGGTTAATGAATTAAAAAATTCTATTATAATCATAATCGATGAGCTTTTATTAATTATTGGAATTACGGTTATTTATATCATTTGATACCCTCATGACATGAGTATTATTTTAATTAAATCTGTTAACTTAATTTATTATATTTTTTCTTAATTAACTAATGCATGTGGTAAGAGCATAATAAACCTTTTCTAATAAGAGTAAGCTGATATATGAATATATTATGTCATATAATAAAGGGACCATACATAGAAACTAGGCCAAACGATTTTTTATTTCGCTTGTAAAAAACGAATAAGCTAGACAGAGAAAAGCAGTAGAAACAAACATAAAATAGGTAAACATATAATTAATTTCGTGGGTCTAGTCCCTATTTATAAACTGATCTAATTATGTTTTGACTCAAACTGCTTCTGAAGATAATAACATTCTTGTCGACTTGGAAGGCCTTTGCGAGAACATCATCAGAGATTGGAGGGTTTGATCCAAACACTGCATTTGCTATTGTAATTGCACCTGGATTTTGGCTGCTTAGTCCAGCAAATGCAAGAGCATTCGTACGTCCAACACTATATTGGAAGTGAATTAGACCAATTGGGAATACAAACACATCTCCTTTGTTCAGTACTTTAGTGAAAGGACGGTTTTCTGTGTTTGACGTGACAAACCAACATAAAAAGAACCTTCCACGACTACTAGAATTTCGGTACCACGGGAATGAGTGTGCAGAGGATTAAGGCCATATGGGGCAAAGTCGAGGCGAGCTAGGGATACGCCAAGGGTGTTAAGTCCTGGTAACCTATCGACATTCACAAGAGTAACATTAAAACCAACTTTGTTTGTAGTGTTTCCCAGGATGTTATGTCCTTGAAAAAGAAAATCATTGGCTGAGACTTGTTCAGATCCTTGCAGAATTTTCTGTTCACGGACACTGTAAGATAAATAAAATTATTGTTATATAGAATCATCTCAAAACCAGTATAAAAATAGGTTATTGATCGTATAGTTCTCCCTAACAATAATTAAATGTAATTGATGATAAAAACCAACATCAAATTGAAAAATAATTAATACTTTACGACCTTAATATATACCATATGTCCTTTTATGACATTTACTTTATCATGACATATTTCAGATATATAATAATGTCGTGATATATAATATAAAGTTCTTGCAACCACTTAAATTTGTGCCGTCATATTAAAGTTATTTTTTTCGATGGATTTAGTTATTTAGTTCACGCCTCATTATATTTGAAAATCATGGGCTATTTAATTATTTCATGTACCGTCATATATAACTTGTTTTGTAATTATGTTTCTTAATTATCACTACAAGGAACAAGGATTTTAGCGATCAATATTTTGGTCACTACAGTTCCTAAAGTTGGTTGCTAAAGGTCTGACGCAATGAACATATGTTCGTGATGAACGTCGTCGTTATCGCTTCATCAGCAAAAGCCGTTCACGGTGAAAACTGAAACTCATCTCGTTAGACCCTTTGCGAAGAAATACTGGTCTCAAAAGGTTTTTACGACGAAAATAAAAGTTGATCGTAAAAAGCTTTGTTACCAAAGAAATTGTCGTCGCAAAAACCTTTTTGTCACCAATATTTCTCTTTGTTGCCTAAACTCTTTTTACGACTAATTCTATTTGATCGTGATATATTTTTTGCGGCCAAATTTTATATTTTTAGAATGTAAATAAAAAATACTGAATTTTTAGTTTTTACATGCACCTGTGATAGTAATAATATCATCTATAAATTTATCAAACCTGATATTTTTCTAAGAAATACATATATTAATCATTAATATATGTAATGTAACAAATTAATAGTAGTTCATTACAAAATCTTTGAATCATAATTCACTACAAAATGTTGTTCACAAATGTATCAAAAAAATGATAAATAAAAAATAGAGTATTTAAAGCTTTATGGTACAATTACAAAGCTTAACAAATATTATGAACCTCATGTTTCTGTTGTTGAGCCATCGTCAGGAGGTGAAAAATCATTTTGACGAGCCCAAGTGAATAAGTTTTGTAGTTGGCTCTCCATCGACTTTATTTATTTCTTTAATTCTATATTTTCAACTCGACTCTTTTTCTTAGAAGATGTGGGTGGGGCTCCATGTCCAAGACCTTTATTTTGCCTGAGGACTTTTTCAACTATCTCTTCTTCAGCGATAGGCTCATAGGCTCATCTCATAAACTACACATGTGTTCTTGTAACACCACAATGAACCAAATTCAAGATAAATTTATTCATCAATCAGAAAGTATTGAAAAAGCATCCAGCAAAATCTGATTCAAAGTGATAAC
>QANY01005263.1:2941770-2961587 GCA_003255025.1 Datisca glomerata | reverse complement strand
CCCCCCCCCCCCAACCACAATGAGCATCAATTAGAAAGTATTCAAAAATATATATAACATAATTTGATACAAAGTGATACCCCCCACACATAAAGTAACATTATTACCTTAGACAATGAGCATCAATCAGAAACTATTAAAAAAATATCTAGCACGCTCAGATATAAAGTGATGACCCTCATCCCCTTCCAACACACGCATTAAAACTAATAACGACTATCAATCAAAATATTTTAGAGGGATTACTCATATATCTTATCAAAATATTTTAGAGGGATTACTCATATATCTTTCTTGAGTCGTATCATTCTGTCAACCTTTTTTAGCACAAAAATGCGTGTTGTAAAACATTTTAATTCGAGTAGGTGTTATCCTAGTTGAAGCTTCTTATCCGAAATGCAACAAAAGTTGAGTCGTTAATTATTATATACTAAACATTATTAAGAGTATTAAAACAATATTTTGATTCATCTCATGAAATCGATGATCCAGAAAAAATACATTCCCTCCATTATGATTGTATGGAAGGTTTTAACAGTTTTGAGCATTGGTTTTTTAGCATGCCTATAATAAATGAGTTTTATGATTGAAATAATTATAAAATAATCAAAGTGTAATATATAAACTTTGATAATAGGAATTACCCCAAACTTCCCTATCTCTCAAACTGTGCATAGTCAATCTCAATCATCATGTGATACAACCTTATAAAGATGTCATCGTGCTACTACTAGATTTAAATTTTTTTATAATATCTATGCAATGTGTACTTATATCCATTGTATGTGTTCGCTGCTTCTAATTTAATCTAATCGATCATAGCATTACTAGTCGATTCACAAGTAAAATAGACATGCAATAATCTTTTACTCTCAGTCACGCAATAAAGAAAATATAATAATATATAGATGTATCATTATTACCTAAAGCCTATCAATTATAACTGCCAGAAATTCTTCAGGCACATTGGATCAACCCTCATATTGAAGTGGTATGAATTTTCGTACGAGCGCACCACTTTTAAGGTTTAATTGGACAGACCAGTGTCCAACATGTCTAATAACACCGTGAGGAGGGGTATCGATTTGTAATTTTCTGAAATGGCTCACTAACCTCTCCAACTCAATCCTCTTGTTGTCTATCGGACCTTTCTCACACTCCCCGAAGAAGATGATGCCCCTACAATAAAATAAATAATAAGAAACCATTACAATAAGAACTATTACAAAGTGTATATACATGTTTAGAAGCCATCTTCCTTAGTAGAAGATCCTCTAGCAGGATCTAGATTTGGAGGAGGAGTATTTCTTCCGAGAGACATTAATCTACATAAATATAAGTGGTATGAAAGAAGATCATAAACATGTTATTTCTTATAAAATAAATTAAAGCAGATGTAAGAATATATGAACGAATATTTTACGCTAACATGCTCACCGTTACTTTAAAATTCAATCTATATCATCATCACTTGGTATAATATTCTTTGAATCATCATCATAATTAACCAAAGTGCCATCTTCATTGTAAAATTTATATCTTCAATATTACTATCTCTTACTCCAATAACATTTGCATCTACTTCAGAAGTCATGCCTGCAAAATTGCATTATTTCTGACTCATCTAGATGGATAGATGCCAAAGTAATTTCAGTAGGCACTATGGCTTCATCTTGTTCTATCTCTTATTTTATCTCAAGAACATCCCATAAATGTCTATGTTGAACCTTTTTGCACCACTTTCCAATTGACTCCAAATTTGCAATCATCAATATAAAATACTTGTAGTGCTTGAGATGCGAAAATAAAAAGGCTCATTTTCATACCAAGTTTGCCCTACATTTACACAAGTGAAACCAAAATCTCTCTTCACTCTATTTGTTTTTTTCATTTGTGTCAAACCATTCACATCTAAATAATATAACTTTTCTTTCTCGTACATACTGCATCTCAATCACTTCTTTTAACCTACCAAAAAATTCAGTCTATTCACCATCATGTTCAACTAGAACTACTAACCACTATTTTGGGTTGTCTGGTGATGATCACGATCGATATTATGGTATCGAACGCCATTGACAATACAACCAGAATATGACCCGACACGATTATATGGACCAAATGCTAAAGTATATAAATCATTTATGGCTTCTAATGATCATTGACGACGCAACTCAATGATCTAATAAAAATAACAAAAGTATAAGTTACTTCCATACTAATTTTAAGGATATATATTTTTTCAAATATTTACACATACCGGATTTCTAAGCCATTTAGGAAATTGGTTTTGATGTCTTGAACTTAAGTCAACCCGACTAACTCTGTTTAATTCCCTCATGTGCTCTATGCACATATTAATCATTTTATTTTAATGATTTGTGAGATGAAAACTAACCATTGAAAATTAGACTAAATAATGTTATTGATTTAGTTACACTTAGGTTGTAGCTCATCGTAATTATTCAGCATATATCATTGGGCAATCTATAATTCTTATTTAGAAAGCTGAACTATTATCTTGCCACCAATTGGACGAGTTCGTTGAGTGAAGACAACTGTTGACCCCTCATTTAGTTTGTCAAAGTACTCATCATCATTCCACTCATTCTGCATGAATTTGGTTTCAACACCACGGAGATACAATGAGCAAAAGTTCAATAACTCATTAACAATGTAGACTTCTACAATCGAACCCTCTGGATGAGCTTTGTTTCTAACATATTATTTAAGTGTACACAAACTCCTATCATATGACAATAATTACATTGTGCACGAAATATTTGATGGGTAAGTAAAGGAAAAGTTGAGAGATATACCTTTCAATTAGGTACATCCAACTATAACCAAAAGGAACACAATTTCACTTCTTGTGATAAATGAACTGCCAAATGTACCATAACATCAAAGAAAGCTGGGGGAAGTATCCTTTCTAATGTACACAGGATCTAACATATTCCGTCTCTAAGAAAATTCAAGTCCTTAGTGTTCAATGTTTTTTAGCACAATTCTTTGAGTAGTTAAACAACTCAACCAAAGCAGTGCACACATCCTTACCCAATAAATCATGAATCCCAACTAGTAAAAGTCTTTGTAGTAAAACATGATAATTATAACTTTTCAATCCCGAAACCTTACCCTCAGCTTGGTTGATACATCATGATATGTTTGCTACGAAGCCATTAGGAAACTTCACTGACTTTAAGAAACCACAAAACTTTCTTCTCTCCTCTATTGTCAATGTGTAACACGCATATGGTTTAAAATATGTGTTTCCCTTTTAGTTCAAGGTGCAGTTATTTTCTTATATTCATGTCGGCTAGGTCCAATCGAGCTTTGTGTCTTTTTTTTTGCCTACCATATTCAACAATGTATCTAATATATTATCATAAATATTTTTCTCAATATGCTTGACATCCAATTTGTGTCTAATTTTTAACTTAGACCAATATGGAAGTTGAAAAAACATATTTTTCTTAGTCCAATTAAGACCATATAACGGATACATTCTTTTTTTGTCTAACTTATTTGGGTTTTACCAAACTTAACAAATTGAATTTGATCTAACTGCCTTAATGTATCTTCTCCTGTCAATTTTCATGGTGCATCACGAAACTCTTGTTTATCGTCATGCAATTTACTCCTCCATCACATATGTCACAAGACAAATATCATCGATGTTCCATGTAACATATTTTACTTAGAAACCTCAACGAAGATGCATCTTCATTGCAAACAGGACATGCCAAGTACCCTTTCATGCTTCAACTAGAAAAATCTCCATAGGCTGAAAGCATTTATTGTCCACAACACAACACCATGTATCAAAAAAGATTGCCTAGAAGTGACATCAAATGTTTGCACCCCATCCACAAATGTTTAAACTCATCTATCAATGGTTGCAAATACACATCAATATATTTACCTGATGATCTTGTACCAGAAATTAGTAATGGCATCATAAAGAATATTTCTTTCATACACCTCCATGGAGGAAGGTTATAAGGTACTAATTTGACTGGCCACATGGTATATAAGTTGCTCATATTTCTAAATGGATTAAATATGTCCGTTGCAGGTCATAATCTTACATTTTTAGCATCTTCTACAAACCAACTATATTTCTTATCAAAATCCTTCTAACCTTCTAAACCAGCAGGATGTCTCAATACACATTCAACGTTGACATGTTTCTCTTTGTGTCACTCATATCAAACGATGTGTGACTTGAACAATCTATGAAATCTGGGATAACAGCAAAGTGACACAAAACTTTTTGGGGAACTTTCTTACCCTTCCCATCATCCATTTTATATTTTGGTTCACCACATTTAGGGAATTTGTCTTTTCCTTCATTCTCTTTCCAAAATAAAGCATAATCATATTTACAAGAATGAATGGTGTCATATCCCAACCCTAAATCTCTCAACTCTTTTTGGATTCATAGTAAGTGGCTGGAAATTTTTACCCTGTTAGATAAGAACCATTTAAAACTTCAAGTTATTGGTCAAATAACTTATTGCTCCAATAATTAAGCACTTTGATATACGTCAACTTCACAATAAAAGATAGTTAAGTAACTTTTGACAACCACGATAAAGTTCTTCTTCAGCTTCACTAAACATATCACTAAATCTATGTAACGACTCTGTATTTAGATTTATTCAATCAGTATTATCCTCTCTAAATCATTCACTATTCATCTCCATCCTAACAAAACTACACTTGTTATCTATTCTCTCATCTCATCACCATCATCATCATCATCGCCATCATCATCATCATCATCATCATCATCATCGCCACCACCAAGGTGGGATGTAGTACTATGCATCTCCATATTTGGTGAAGGGTTATTTAATTGAATCTCTTTGCCATGAAACACCCAACGATCATAGTTCAATGTCATTCCATATTGACACAAATGCATTTTAACTTCTATTGAAGACAATTGTCTTGAATTAAGACATTTTTACATGGACAATGAGTTTTCCCCTCTACATTGAGATAATTACTGGTCACGCTCTTAAACTGTGAAATACTATCAATATACTCCTTGGATAATCTATTAGGATTTTTTATCAAACTCTTGTCCATTTTTGTCACTTTGTAAATTAAATAACTATTTAGAGAAACTCTTAACAAAATATCCCTAAATTAAAGAGATTGAATTACAAAGTTAATTCAAGTGCGTAATAAAAGAAAATAAAAGGGTTATGTATCTTTAGCAATGAACAAGATAGCTCGTCGGCAAAAGATAACTTTTCCCAACTAATTAATTATTTAGTCAGTAAAAACTGACTATTACCGACAACTTTGAAATTTCGTCGGCAAAAACCCAAAAAATAGTTCATATATATACTCACACACCAATATTATCCAATGGTAATTTGTTAGTCTATGAGGTATATACAAGTGAAACAAATTTCACAACTACTAATATGCACCTTCGAAGAAGGTCTAACCGTTCTAACCATTCGTTTGAGGCCATCTCAAAATAACTAATACGCATTCCATATTTACATTCATAAACATTTCACATAGTGGACATAATTCATATGGCCTATACATATGGAAAACATCCGAACATTTCAAAGTATACTCATCATAATGTAAGATCCAGTGGTCCATACTTACAAATCAAAGGATCATATTTACACCACAAATATCATAAAGTAATAACGCGTCACAGAGGTCACAACAACATATCAAGAATCAAACTATAACTTATTGTGATTTTTGACAGTTTTTCTTTGTTTTTCATAGATAAATATAAATCTTTTGAGATCGAAAAGTTCAATTAGGAACCTTTCTTATATTTGTAGAACATTTTAAAAGTCAAGACAACTTCATTTGGACAGTTGTCAAAATACGAAAAGCTCCATGGCCAAAAGTTTTTTATATATAACGCTAGAATCCATAGCTTACAAAAGAGCCAACCATGTTTTTCAAAAACTCAATGGAAACCATTATATATATATANTATATATATATATATATATATAAATCAAATGGCCAACAAATGGTGTTCATCATGAAATCCTCAATAATTCATTAACAACTCTAGAGAATCATATAACATAATAATCACATGAATCCCAACTTTACCATCCAGTACCTTATTTTTTATGTTTCTCAAATGGCAAAGCTATTCAACTAAACTAAAGTCCATAAGACCCCCATATATTGTTGCAGTTAAAACTCGAGCATAATATCATTTTCTCAATCATAAATAAATTTTGGCTTTAGCTTCACCAATAATGATAAGCTAATACACCTCAAGAGTCAGAGTTTGACAAAAAATAGGAAGGGATCTGCCAAAATGCATATATATATAATTTTAGAATAAATGGAGTTCTTCTCTCTAACTAACAATCTTGATCAAGTTCCCTCTCTTGGAGAAACTTGACAATAGGAAAACAATCTAAAAGCAGTTGGATTAAAGAAAGACTAATTATGATAAGACCAGTTATGATTTAGGCTAGAGACAATGAGATTTTCCTTCAGTATCACTCTATCTATAGATCTTAGGAGAAGAGAAGTACCAGTTATGAGATCTCTAACATGGAGGAGCTCAATCACGGAGGAGCTTCATCGTGAATTAAGGAGGAGATCTGCGTGGAGGAGGATGTTTGCCACAGAGGAGCTTTGTCAAACTGATGGAGGAGCTCTGTCGTGGAGGAGCTCTGTCACGGAGGAGCTATGCCGCGGAGGCGCTTGGTCACGGAGGAGCTTTGTCGCTGAGGCTGACGAAAACAACCCGAGGAGGTGAGAGGAAGTAGTTTTTGTCGAGGGGAGGAGAAGCAGAGAAATGAGAGATTGAGGGTTTCTTTTGTGTACCAAACCCTTGTTAAAACGACGGTGTTTTGCTAAGGCAACATTCATCGGTAAAAGCACAACTTTTACCAACCAATTTATTATTTCGTCAATAAAAGTTATCTCTTTACCAACGAATTCAAAACATTCGTCAGTAAAACACGTGGAAAATTTGGCGCGTTTCCTTCCCAGTAAAATATATTGTGACGCGCAAGAAAAGCATCGGGTCCTTAAACATAGACCTTTCACAACGAATCTGCTTTCGTGACTAAAGATGGATTTTTTTGTAATGTATATAGATGAATAGTTGAGGTTTGGTAACTCTCTTTCCTGGTAATTCGTTAGTCAAAATTGAGAAAGGAGAATAAATGACCGAGTAAATTCGTTATATGCATCAAATGTCAAAAGCATGTTTATCTTTGTTGGATAAAAGTGTCGACTTATTATTTTTATATATTATAACAATTACTTCCTTTTAACGAAAACAACAAAACTACTCTTGCTTTGATTACATAACTAAAGAGGCCGGAATTTCCCTTTTTAAAAAACCTAAAATTACTCTCTTTGATTAATTATTAAAGGGATCAGATTTTTTTTTACATTCTTTTAGGGATGACGATGATGTGAAAAGGTGTTCCAACCACAGACGACACCCTTGTTTGAAGATGACAAAGCTCATGTAGAAGATTTTTCAAATAGCTCTATGGATGCAGTCGGAGAAGGAATCTTAATATATATGATGTCTAGCTAGGCGTTCCTGCTCTGACTAAACCCTAGAATCTCGTCTGGCGAGTTGGAGTACTCAAAAAATATCACTTTTTACCTTGATGTCTAGCCAAGCGTTTCTGCTCTGGCTAAATCCGTGAATCCTCATTGATGAGCTGGGATGCTCAACAAACATCACTTTTTATTAATCCTGACTGTCGGATTAGAGCAACACGTCAGTCATCATTTTTTATTTAATCCCGACTGTCGGGTTAGAGTACCTCATCAGTAATCATTTTTTGTTTAATCCTGACTGTTGGGTTTTAGTACATCGCCAGTCATCATATTTTGTTTAATCCCGACTCCCAGGTTAGAGTACCTCACAAATCATCACTGTTTGTTCAATCATGACTGTCGGGTTAGAGCACTGCACCAATCATTCATTTAAAGCACCTCACTTGTCATCACTTTTTATTTAATCCAGACTGTCGGGATAGTGCACCTCGCCAGTCATGACTTTTTAATCCTCCATCGTACTTTGTACAAAAGTTTCCATTACTTTGAAAGGGGGAAACCAACATGGAGAACCGTTCCCAAAATAAATCATCTACAACTTATGTGCATTTGCTAAATTCATAACTTTCAGTCTCAATGCCTCATTCGGGATGGGAGCATCCTGAAATCCTAACTAGCTTCATGATTATGGTATTCCCCTAAAGACGAGTGGGTTCCTCATCTCTCGAGTTGCATCTTCACATAGATGGCAGGACCTCCCGAGCTCTACATTCTGTTCATGGGTAGATGTGGGTTTGTACTTATCCTTCCTCTCTGGTTGTTCTAGAGGGATTACGGCCAACCATCTTGACCCTTCAAGTCTTTCCCCGATGGTGCGTTGGGCACATGTTCATTTCCTATGAGTAGATCCATCTTACACGGGGGCTTGGTAGGAGTAAAACCTGATCCTCTCATTGGGGCTTCATGCCTCATCTTGGCTCGCGAGCACTACGCTGGTCTTGTCAGCTTTCATCCTTCTGCTTCACCCGAAGTGGGATTTGGGAGCTGGAAGCCGTGTAGCCCAGGCTTGTATCTCACCCGTGGCAGAGGGATGATCTCGTACCCATTCATCCGTACTACCTTTCTCCTGCATTGCAGCTTTCTAAAATCATTGATGGCCAAAAACGGCACTGGGGATATAGACGGAGGGTGGTCCGTCGATACTTTACTCCATCTTCCACTGTTGCACATATACTACCCCCGGAGGGTCGTTTCGGCGTCTCTACCTTCGTTTACTCTCCGGGAAAGTCCAGAAACTTACAAATGGAGAGTCCTTCCATCCTTAATCAAGCTTCATGTTCATCCCAGCTTCACCGAGAGGTGGAACTCTCTCTGAGTCAGGAGGTCGTCTTACCCTTCCCAAGGTGATTTTTCCTGAGGGTTCCGATTCTGCCAGCGAGCCTATGAGTTTTGGGAAGGACCATTTCCATGCAAGGGAATGTTATGACCTGAACAGTGACTGGTACACCTTTCCTCCCCTCCTTAGTTACCTCAAAGATTACACCTGCCTTGTCATTTTTCCTTTGTCGGGTGATTGTCATGGTCACAGGAGGTCCTTCTTCTGGCCGGGGTAAAGGTGAGTCATTCCTTTCATCCCGGACTTCATTGGCGTAGAGTACTAGACATATTCTATCCTTGAGGGAAGAAAATGGTTCGGAATACTTTGAATACGAACCACTTTACAGTCGTCTCTATAGATGGCGTAAACTGTTGATGCCGAAAACTTCGGCATGTAGGGCTCCTCTCGGGCGGTAACCTACACAACACAGACAAAGAACTTTAAGGCGAAGAGAACCAGGTGTGGTTTCCTTGTTGAAGAGCCTCTGATGTCTAAGTCAGTATCCTGGAGAAATTTTGGCATAGTTTTCGTAGGGAAGAGAAGGCATACCTCTTTTGTTTAATGTTAGATGTATTTATATATGAGTCTTTGAGTGTGAGAAAGCATGTCCAAGAAGCCTCTCGAAGGTGTGCTGGGGACGCTTCATAAGACAGAAGTCTGTCTTCGATTTGGACAGAAGGGAAATGACCTTGACATAAGCATTAAATGTTGAAATGACCGGGCGAAAGCTATCATGACATCCTGTCATGGTGATTGGGCATGTTAGGTGCTCGGGTCTATGAGGATGTGTCACCTAGGACGTTACTTTCGGTGGGTAATGATGACCGTACGCTCAATACTATTCGAGCTTTTCTCATGAACTTTAATCTCTCTTTCATGTGCTCGGGTCTTTTCAAATATAAGTATCCTCTTTTACTAACCATCAAACTATCAATGGGCAAAATTAGGATACCAATTGTTGTATACATGTAAAATGGTGTACTCTATGTGTATTTATAGATGTAATCGTATGATCATGACTATCTTTTTTGAATTTATCGGCCGAATACTACTTTAGCCACTAGATAGGATCATACCTAGTTAATTAATGTTTGTGAATGCATTTGGTATGCGTTCAAAATATTAATGAGCTTGATCTTTAATAAAACGCTATCATAAGAAGAAATAAAATACTAATTGCTTATTGTATGTGTATGCTCTTAATTTTGAGAGAGACGTATGCTCATATTTAATGGCTCGGACATCTTGATATATTATATACGTTGGATATATAAAATTTAAATAGCGAGTTCATAGATTCTCAATTTTAAATTTCAAACGCTTCTATGTGAGCTAATACATCTTAGTAATTCATTTGTGCAGCACTACCAACAACCCACATAGTGCCACTACTGGATTACTATAAAAATTAAGGCATCAAGATGGAAATCATTGTAATGGACTAGTCAAATGATTTTGTATCTGTATGATAAATAAGGGTTTAATTTTATTGATCATAATATAATTGCGTGTACATTATGGAGAGGTTTCACACAATGATAATATTAAATTTGATCGCAGGATAATTAATTCGAATAGTATCAAAATAATGAGTATAACTATGTTTGATGGAGCAGTGAATCATGGTTAATGAATTAACAAATTCTATTATAGTCATAATCGATAAGCTTTTATTAATTATTGGAATTAAGTTTATTTATATCCTTTGATACCCCGATCACATGAATACTATTTTGATTAATCAGTTAACCTAATTTATTATATTTTTTCTTAATTAATTAGTGCATGTGGTAAGAGCATAATAAACCTTTTCTAATAAGAGAGAGAAAGCGAGTGACTGTAAGCTGATATGTGAATATATCATGCCGTATGATAAAGGTACCATACATAGAAACTAGGCCAAACGATTTTATATTTCGCTTGTAGAAAATGGATAAGCTAGACAGAGAAAAACAGTAGAACGCCAAACATACAATAGGTATGAAAACTCAAATGAAACTCACTTGAAATATTTAATTTGTGTATTCCTCTAAGTTATATATTTTTAAATGAAATCAACAAGATCTTTATATAGACTCTACTCTTACCAAAAAAACTGAAAAACAATTAAATCTATCACTCATTGGCCTTTCATCTACAAAGATTCTTGACCTTTTATGTTTTCACTAACTTTTAAATTGAAAAAACTCACTAAAAAATAACATTTAATGTTTATTCAACAAAACTCCCCCATAAACTTAAATGCTTCTACCATCCGTCATGCCAATCATTTTCTTGCATTTGTCAAGAAGTACTTTCGGTAGCGGTTTTGTGAAGATATCCGCAACTTGATCCTGACTTGCCACATGCATCAATTCCACACTTCCTTCCTTCACATGATCTCGGATAAAGTGAAAATGAACATCAATGTGCTTGCTTCTTTCATGGTTCACTGGATTCTTTGCCAACTCAATTGCTGATTTGTTGTCAACTTGAATCACGGTTGCATCTAGTTGCTTTAGCTCCATCTTGCTCAACAAATTTCTAAGCCATATCGCATGACATACACACCAAGATGCTGGTAATCGTCTAAATTCCTTTTCTTCTTTACTATATTACTAGTGCGTCACGATCGTTGCTTCTTTGAAAGCCAAGTTAATGCAGTATCTCCCATAAAGAACACATATCCCGATGTACTTTTTCGATCGTCTATGTCTCCGCACCAATCGCTGTCGGAGTAGCCAACCAACTTGTAATCTTCTGCTTTCGAGTAGGATAACCCGAGTGACACCGTTCCTTGGATGTACCGTAAGATTCACTTCACCGCCTTCGAATGTGAATAAACCGGCTCCTCCATGAACCGACTTATAATACCGACACTTAATGAAAGATACGGCCTTGTGCATATGAGATAGCGAAGGCTTCTTACCAAACTCCGGTATCTACTCGCATCGACACGTTCTCCTCCATCGAACTTCGAGAGTTTTGCACCTGGTTCCATTGGTGTTGATACCGGGTTGCAATTTCCCATCTTGTACTTCTTCAAAATCTCTTTTGCATGTCTCCTGTGATACAAAAATACCCGTCTCTACTTGTCTAACCTCCAAACCAAGGAAAAACTTCATCAAGCCCAAATCTGTCATCTCAAATTCCCGTGTCATTGTACCCTTAAACTCTTTTATCATCTCATCATTGTTTCCCATAAAAATGAGGTCATCGACATAAAGAGCAACAAATAACACGTTACCTCCATTCTTCTTTGAGTAAAGGGCATGCTCGTAGGGACATTGCTTGAACCCGTTCTTCTTGAAATATGTATCGATACGTGTATTCCATGCCCGCGGTGCTTGCTTCAGCCCGTAATCTTCAATTTTAGCACCTTCTTCTCTTCTCCGATTTTCATGAACTCGGGTGGTTGTTCGATGTAGACATCTTCTTTGAGCACACCATTCAAGAATGCCGACTTGACATCCATTTGAAATATTGGCCAGTTGAATTGAGGAGCTTGTGAAATGAGTAATCGAATTGTCTCCATTCTTGCAACAGGAGCAAACACCTCGTCATAGTCAATTCCTATCTTTTGCTTCTATCCCTTCGCAACAAGTCTCATCTTGTATCGTTCTATCTCACCTTGAGCATTCATCTTTTTCTTGAACACCCACTTCACACCAATAGGTTGACTGCCTTTTGACAATTCTGCTAGCTCCCATGTGTTGTTGCGGTCAATCGCCTTAATCTCCTCGTTCATGGCAGTTTGCCACTTCTTGTCTCGCACCGCCTCTTCAAAGCTGATATTTTCAGCATCTGCCAAAAGACATACAAGGTGTACCTCATTTGTCGCATCATACAAATCTTACAAGGTGTACCTCATTTTTTGTTGTCGTGGTTCCTCTTCATCATCGGTAGTTTCAAAGTTTGTTGGTATACTTATTGGTGCAACGACTGATGATTCTCCAACTTTGATGATAACCTTCGTCGACTTGTTCCAGTCCCACTAGCTTGCTTCATTTACTCGCACATCACAACTCACCATCACCTTCTTGCTTATCGGGTCGAGTAGCTTGTACCCTTTTATCTTCTCATCATACCCAATAAAAATATACCTTTTGATTTTGTCTTCGAGCTTCATTCTTCATTGATCCGGTACGTGTGCATAAGCCACACTACCGAACACTTTGAGATGAGAAACTGTCAACTTATGTCCGCTCCATGTCTCTTGTGGTGTTTGATCATCTAACTTCACATGTGGACATCGATTTTGTACATAGATGGCACATTGCACGACTTCTGCCCAGAATTCCTTCGACATCTTCTTGCTATTGAGCATTGATCGAACCATGTCGAGAATAGTTCGGTTCTTCCTCTCGGCCACACCATTTTGTTGAGGAGAGTATGGTGCGGTTAGAAATCTCCTTATGCCTTGCTTCTCGCAATACTCCATGAAAGCCATCGAAGTATACTTGCCACCTCTATCGGATCGTACGGCTTTGATGTGTCTACCAGTTGCCTTCTCCACCATCACTTTGAACTTTTTGAACACCTCAAATGCCTCAGATTTTTCTTTCAGAAAATAAACCCAAGTTTTTCGTGAGAAATCATCGATAAAGAAAATGAAGTACCTTTTACCACTGAAAGATTCAGGGGCGATTGGTCCACATATGTCGGTATGAATCAACTCGAGAGTATGTTTAGCTCGATATTCTTTCTTCTTTTGAAACGAGGTTCTCGCTTACTTGCCAAGCACACATTCTTCACAAAATTTGCCCTCATAGTCCATGTCCGGCAACCCGTGCACCATGTTCTTCTTTGCTAACTCTTTTAGACCACCATGATGTAGGTGACCAAAGCGGAGATGCCACAGCGACGCTTTGTCTTCTACATGGACTCATAAACATTTTTCTAGCATGCTTCTCAAATTCAGTTTGAACATCCGATTTCTTCCCATCTCGACTAGAGCCACCAGACGCTCTTGCTTGTCCTTCAAGTGTAGTACTCGGTCTTTTAAAAGTATCGAGTAACCTTTCTCCGTGAGTTGCCCCATACTCAAAATGTTGGTCTTCAGGTCTGGTACGTAATAAACATCTTGGATTGACCCTATTAAGCCATCCTTTTGTAAGTAACAAACCGTACCTCGGCCTTTGACCTCCACCTTTGATGCATCTCCAAATGACACATGACCATCTTCAATCTTTTGCATCTCTTTGAATAGGTACTCGTGACCACACATATGGTTGCTTGCCCCCGAGTCAAGGTACCACAGAGTTTCATTGTTGATGTTGACTTCATTTTGAGCCATCAAGAGAAGGCCTTCATTCGCTTTGTCTTCCAAGACTAAGTTGGTTATTTCTTCCACCTTTTTATCGACTCGACAATCTTTTGCAAAATGCCCCACGTTACCACAATTAAAACTTTTGTCGGAGTTGCAATCCTTTGCATAGTGACCATACTTGTAACACTTGTAGCACTCGATGTTGGAATAGTTCGACCGGCCGCCTCTTCCTCGACCGTGTCCTCTTCCACGCCAATTTGGTTGGCTCGATTGTCCCTTCTCATTAAAGTACCTCTCATGACTGCTGCCTTGACCACCGCGACTATTTTCACGACTTCCACGGCCACGCCCTCTACCTCAAAAATTTTGAGAATAGAATACCTCTTCGTCTTTGATTGACGCCTTGGTTTGAAGTTCTTGCTCGAGTGTCTCCTCCTTTTTTTTCTTCTTACGTTGTTCATGTGCCTCGAGAGAACCGGCAAGCTCGTCGACTGTGAGCGTCGCAAGGTCCTTTGACTCTTCTATTGCGCACACAACATTCTCAAATTTGTCGGTTAATGATCTCAAAATCTTCTCCACAACTCGCGCATCGGTTAACACTTCGCCATTACGAATAAGTTAGTTCACCACGGCTTGTACACGCATGATGTAGTCAGATACACTTTTCGACTCCCTCATCTTCATGCTCTCCAACTCACCACGAAGAGTTTGGAAATGCACTTGCTTGACTCGGTCGGCTCCTTTGAACACTTTTCCTAAAATGTCCCACGCTTCTTTTGAAGTAGTTGCACCGGCAATCTTCTCAAAGCCCGACTCGTCAACGGCTCGGAATAACATGTATAATGCCGTCTTATCCTTCGCTCGCGCCTCTTTCAACGCCTTGTTTTGAGCCGCCGTATATCCCATGATATTTGTTGGTTCTTCAAAACCTTCTTCGACCACCTCCCATGCATCTTGAGATCCGAGAAGAGCTTTCATTTGAATGCTCCAGTTCTCGTAGCTCACCTTCGTTAGTCGTGGTAGCGGCATTTGACCCGTCACATTCGTCATTGGCTCTGATACCAATTTGAAAACTCAAATGAAACTCACTTGAAATATTTAACTTTTATATTCCTCTAAGTTATATATTTTCAAATGAAATCAACAAGGCCTTTAATAGACTCTACTCTTGCCAAAAAACTGAAAAACAATTAAATCTATCACCCATTGACCTTTCATCTACAAAGACTCTTGACCTTTTATGTTTTCACTAACTTCTAAATTGAAAAAACCCACTAAAAATAACATTTAATGTTTATTCAACAAGGTAAACATATAGTTTATTTTGTGGGTCTAGTCCCTATTTATAAACTAATCTAATTATTTTTGGACTAAAACTGCTTCTGAACATAGTCAATAACATTCTTGTCGACTTGGAAGGCCTTTGCGAGAACATCACCAGAGATTGGAGGGTTTGATCCAAATACTACATTTGCTATTGTAATTAATCCTAGAGTTTGGCTGCTTAGTCCAGCAAATACAAGAGCATTCGTATGTCCAACATTATGATGGAAGTGAACTAGACCAATTGGGAATACAAACACATCTCCCTTGTTTAGTACTTTAGTGAAAAGATGGTTTTCTGTGTTTGACGTGACGAAACTAACATAAAGAGAACCTTCCACGACTACTAGAATTCGGTACCACGGAGATGAGTGTGTGGAGGATTATGACCATAGGGAACAAAATCAAGGCGGGCTAGGGATATGCCGAGGGTGTTAAGTCCTAGAAGCTTATGGACATTCATAAGAGTAACATTAGAACCAACTTTGTTTGCAGTGTTTCCAGGGATGTTAAGCCCTTGAAAAAGAAAATTATTGGCTGAGACTTGTTCAGAATCCTTGCAGAATTTTCCGTTCACAAATATTGTAAAGTAAATAAATTGTTATATAGAATCTTTTCAGAACCAATATAAAAACAGACTATCAATCGTATAATTCTCCCTAACAATAACTAAATGTAATTGATGATAAAAAAAGTATTTGTGCTTAATTAAATAAATGAAGAATGAAATTAATCATACCCTTATGATTATCAATAGCAACACAAAAGTCTTAAAGAGGGTTGGCACTACAAGAAAATGGTCTTTGTCAAATTTGTTCCGAGGATAAAACTTTAATTTCTTTATGATATACATGCTTCCTCAATGACTTAGATTCAAATAAAGAACCATGGACTCATTTTCATTCTGAGAGAAGAAATTACGAACTATCATTTTCTTTTGAGATGAGGACTTAGGTTTATAAAGAACCATGACCCATTTTTATTTTGAGAGAATGGACTTATGAATTGACAGTTTTCAAGGATGTAGGTTGAAATAAAGAGCTATGACCTCGTTTGTATTTTTTGCATTCTGGGAGAATGTCTCACGAACTGTCCACTCCCAAAGACAGATTCAAATAAAGAACAATGGCTCCGTCTTCATTCTGAGAGTAGGACTTATGAATTGCCCCTCTCAAGAACTTACGCCCTTAGTTCCTTCTGAGAGTAGGACTTATGAAGTGTCTCTCCCAAGGACTTACGCCCTTAGTTTCTTCTGAGTCGGACTTATGAATTGCCCCTCCCAATGACTTACACCCTTAGTTCTTTCTGAGAGTAAGACTTATGAAGTGTCTCTCCCAAGGACTTACGCCATTAGTTTCTTCTGAGTAGGACTTATGAATTGCCCCTCCCAAGGACTTACACTCTTAGTTACTTCTGAGAGTATGACTTACGGATTGCCCCTCCCAAGAACTTACGCCCTTAGTTACTTTTGAAAGTAAGACTTGTGAATTGCCCCTCCCAAGGACTTTCACCCTTAGTCCCTTCTGAGAGTAGGACTTATGAATTGCCCCTCCCAAGGACTTACGACCTTATTTCCGTTGTTGTTGAAGAAGAGAGAAAGTTGACGTCAAGTATCTTTCTAGTAAGTAGTTTGCACGTTATCATGCCATAAGTTTGATCGAAAATTCCAAATTGAACTCCATGAAATTCTTCAAGAAGTTGATTTTCATATGCCTCTGATGACATATAATTCGCCATGTAATTGACTCCCCACTGAAATAGTTTAATTAATGAATTTGACTGTTCCGCATAATATGCTTTCCAGAACAGCCTTCGTTAAAATTAGTATAACTTTTGTACAAGTTCTACAAAATTCTTCAAGCAGTAGGCATCCGTATCTTTTTCAACAATATATAATTCATCATATAATATTGCCTAAAATGAAGTACCCTAAAGATTCAATTTGGACGACGTGAATAGCTTTACTTGTTTTAGCAATATGTACCAAAATTACCGTGACTTTTGATCAAAATCTCCAAATTAAATTCCATAAAATTTTCCAATAAGTAGACTTGTATTTTTCTGATGATTTAATATTCACTGTGTAGTTGGCTTTTAGTAAATATAATTTAATTTCATAAATTGATCGTTCTACATATTTTACTTTCTCAAATAGCCTTCACAAAAATCATCATAACTTTTACTCGAGAGCTCCAAATCGAGTTCTGTAAAATTCTTCAAGAAGTAGATATATATATTTTCTAATGATATATTATTTGCTATGTAATCTTATCAAAATCTACACAGTATAAAAATTAAATTTGAGAAGCATTCATATATTTACTTTCTAGAGGAGCACCAACGAAAACTACAATATCTTTTGATCGGGAGCTCCAAATTGAATTCTGTAAAATTCTTCATAAAGTAAATTTCTGTATCTTTCTGTTGATATAAGACTTATCATGTAGTTATCCCCCAGTCAATACAGTATAATTTTTTAAATTTACTGTCATGCATAATCTTCGTTTCTGAACAGCTTTCATACAAGTTGCCATAACTTTTGCCCCCGAGCTTCAAATTGAGTTCTGCAAAATTCTTCATGAAGTAATTTCTATATATTTCAAAAGATTCATGATTTTTTATGTAGCACTCTCTCATTTAGTATAGTTTAAAAACTGAATTTGATTGATATGTAATAGATTATACATCAAAGACCATCCTTGTAAGATGATCGAGCATTAAGTTGGCCGAGATAAATACACTACTTTTAGTGTCTCGAGTTAGATGCATGATCTCAGAAAGAAAAGATATTCCAGTTTGATAATATTTAAAAACTCAAACCAGTTTAGGTTTGGTGTAATAAATTATTTGCATAATGCTCGATTATGAGATAGCGTCATGCTAATGTTTATTTAATTGAGCTATCAATATGTGTATACTACCCAATCCAAGTTTTATAAACGTGATTTATGCTAACACATGTTAAATATGATCATATGCACTTAAATTTTTTAGATTGTGCATCAGATAATAAATTTACATTTTTAATGGACCAAAAAATCATATTTAAGAGAAATAAAGTGCTTAAAAAGTGAATACTTAGCTTTGAGTTCAATGTGTTTTTATAAATGTCTTTTGCAAGTTCTTAACTTCATTGGGCACTACTCATCAGCCATTTTTCCGTTTTCCCTTCATGCCCCGTCATTCTTGGTTTCGAATGCGAAATTACTCTGCGAGTCGTCATTTACGTTTCATTGCTCATTCATCTCTTATTTTCCTGCACTTTTGCATAAAGATTTGGAAGAGAAAATCTTCAAAAATACATGAAACAAAATCTATATTTTTGTTCATCTATCATGAAAATTTTATTTTCCTCGATTATTATTTTTTTAAGCTTGAGACAAGCTTAAATTCAAGACTTGAATTAGAATTTAAAATTCAAAAATTCATTCATCGTGCATCAAATCGGTTTGAATATGATTTACAATATTAAAAATTTCACGTTATCCATAATAGGGTCAAGCTATGAATTTTATCAAGATATATGACCTAAACAGGATAAATGTAATTTTTATCATTACAATAAAGCATGGTAAAATTTAAACATACAGAGCCAGTTAATTATGCCCTACACAATTAGCGTAGGCTCATGTAATTATTCAAATTTATTTTAATAGATAATATGCATTTAAAGGGCAAAGAAATAATTTAAAAATAAATACTTAGCTTGCAATTTGAAGTCATCCATTTATCTGTATACGGGTCACCAATTGAGACTCGGCGATATAACTGTGGCTGAATTTGTGAAGGCTTTTTCATGGGAGAGTGTTGGACTAGTGGAAAAAATCATGTGTTGGCCCTTTGACGAGCCAATGGCCAGGTGTTGGGCTGCTGGAAGGAAGGAATTGGCCCATAGGCCGCGCGCTAAGGATGACCAAACGCGGGTCATGACTGGGTGAGGATCGGGTCGTGGGTCTTCTCGCGGGTTTTGCTTGGGCGCATATTATGGACAGATCGCTCGGGTCAAGTATGGGTTACGGGTCGAGCAAAAACCTATTGACCACACGCGTTGGGCTTGATGGATGATCTGTGGACTGGCATGCTTTCTTGGTGTGTCGACTAGGAGCTGAACGGTTCAGGTAGGTAACCCCGAAACTTGAAACGCGGATAAGGATGAAGTAGCTTGGTGGCAGTGCGGGTGTGTGTATCCGGCTGCCGTTTTGACCGTACACAGCTCGAAATTAACGGAAGATCTCGTCTGAATCCTTTTGGGGGTGTTTATAAATCTGAAAATACTTCATTTTGTGTAGATCTAAGGTTCAATTTTTCAGAATTGGGGGGGGGGGGGGGGGG
>QANY01005263.1:2867595-2941752 GCA_003255025.1 Datisca glomerata | reverse complement strand
GGGGGTTCTCAGCAGCTCTTCCATTGACTCTAGTAGCTCTTTTGGGTCTGGATTAGTTTTGTCGTGGTGGCGAGGCCATGGGTGCGTGGCTGGTTTCTCCCCGGCTTCATCTTCAGGCCCGGCGGCTGAAATTGTTCTTGATTTTTTTGTCACTTCTTTTGGGCTGTGAAAGCGAAGCTTTAATCGTCCGGCGGTCTATGGTTTGGCCATCCTCTCGTGGTGGTTGTTGAATTTGTCAAATTCAATACCACGAATAGTATTAATAATTCTTTCTAAATAATGATTCCACAAAAAAAATAAATCAATTGAATATGAATGAGTGAATTTACCATTCTTCGCTTCTGATTTTCAGTTTTGTAGTCATTTCTTCTTTCGCTTCTATTGTTGAAAAGACGTTTGATGTGGTTTTGAGCATTTTGAGAAGAGATTTCTTGAGTTTTTCTCTCAGCTCTCAACGAGAGCACCAAATATAAAAGAAAAAATTAACAGTCTTTGATAAGCGATCGTGAATTTCCTACATCATAATATGAAAATTAGGAGAATAATTTAGAGAGATGATGAGAGAATAAAGACACCATGATTTACGTGAAAACCTCTTAAAGGGAAGAAAAATCACAGGGAGACTTTGATAATAATTCATTATGGAGAAATGGTTTACAAGGCCAATACAAGCTACATAACAACTTGTTTCTTATAGGTGTTAAGAGTTCAGGTCTTCTGTTTGAAGTTACATTTTGCCTATATTTATAGCCATTCATATAAATATAATATAAATAATCTGATACAACTTATCTAAATCTTTCTGAAAATAAGATCAACAGAATATTCTTCTAAGATCCATTTTATCAACATTGACAACTTAAGTAAATCTTAATCGTTTGATCAATCTAATGGTCTTGATTAGCTTATCTTTGGATTGCCACGTTGGTAATCCGTGTACTTTCATCTTATCGGTCGGTTCTTCATAACCGCCTAGTTGATCATACGGTTCTCACTCTATTTTCTCTTTGATGAAGTCTTCGGTCTAGAACTTGTCACGTGTCATATGAAATTTTACCTATACAACTAGCATAGATTTTGTGTTTGAGATATCTAAAATATTTTTTATTTCAAGGGTGCCAGGTTGAGGGTTGGTTGGTGCAGCCATGGGGTTAATATCATTTCTCTAATACTATGCGTGTAAGACATTCAAAGAATTAATTTCAACTCAAAAAATACTAATTTTACTTTAATTTCAAATAAAAGTCATCTTTTTCCTGGTCAAGTGAGTTGAAGAGTAAGTTGAATTCCTTTGGTTTTTTGCATCAGGACCTTTCCTTTATCACCTATTCAGGCATTCTTGCTCTTGATAAATCATTGAGATGAAGCGCTCATCAGAAGGTAGTATCCTTATCTTACGAGCTATAATGCTCAATAGAAATCATTGTCCTTGGTGTCGAGATTGCCTTGGCTAGGGATTTCCTTAATGTCCAATCAAGCATGCCTGTTTTGGCTAGACCTTTCATCCTGTCTGTGAGCATGAGTGCTCGACATACATATTTCCTTGATCTCTAGCAAAGAGTGCATGCTCTGGCTAGGCCCTCGATCTCGTGTGTGAGCATGAGTGCTCCACAAACATATTTCCTTGATGTCTAACCAGGCGTGCCTACTCCGGCAAGACCCTCGATCCTATCTACGAGCATGAGTGCGCAGCAGACATCTTTCCTTGATTTCTAGCCAGGCATGCCTAGTCTGGCTAGACCCTCGATCCCATATGTGAGCATGAGCGCTCGGCAAACATTTATCCATGATATCTAGCTAGGTGTGCATGCTCTAGCTAGACCATCGATCCCATCCGCAAGCGTGAGTGCTCAATAGATATCTTTGCTTGATGTCTAGCCAGGCGTTCCTGCTCTAGCTAGACCCTTGAATTTCATCTAACGAGTTGAGTTCCTTGGTATACATCACTTTTTACCTTGATGCTTAGCCAAGCGTTCCTACTCTGGTTACATTCTTCAATCCCGTTTAACGAGTTGGGGGTTGCTCGACAGACATCACTTTTTATCTTGATGTCTAGCCAAACATTCCTGCTCTGGCTAGACCCTTGAATCCTGTCTAACGAGCTACGGTGCTTGGCAGACATCATTTTTATCCTTGATGTCTAGCCAGGCATTCCTGCTCTAGCTAGACCTTTAAATCTTGTCTGACAAGATGGGGTGCTTGATAAACAACATTATTTGTTTGATCCTGACTAACGAGTTAGAGCACCTTACCAGTCAACATTTTTTGTTTAATCCTGACTGTCGGGTTAGAGCACCTCAGCAGTGATCATTTCTTTTTAATCTCGCATGTCGGGTTAGAGCACATCACTATTCATCACTTTTTATTTAATCCTGACTGTTGGGTTAGAGCACCTCGGCAATACTCACTTTTTTAATCTCGACTGTCGGGTTAGAGCATCTCGCTAGTCATCACCTTTTCATTAATCCTGATTGTTGGGTTATAAAATCTCGCTAGTCATCACTTTTTGTTTAATCCTGATTGTCGGGTTAGAACACCTCGCCACTCATCACTTTTTTTAATCCTGACTATCGGGTCAAAACACCTCACAAGTCATCACTTTTTTTTTAATCTCAGCTGTCAGGTTAGAGTACCTCGCCACTCATTACTTTCTATTTAATCCCGACTGTCGGGTTAGAGCACCTCAAATCCCCCGTCGTACTTTGTAGAAGAGTCGATCATTTCCTTTACTCTAAACAAGGGGAAACTGACGTGGTGAACTATTCCCAAAATAAACTCTTTGCAACTTATATGAATTTATTATATTCATACCTCCGGTCTTGATGACTCCTTTGCAATAGGAGAATCCCGAAATCCTAATTAGCTACATGATTATGATATGCCCCTGAAGACGAGTGGGCTCCTCCTTTCCTAAGCTACATCTTCGCATCGATGGCAGGACCTCTTGAGCTCCATATTCTGTTCATGGGCAGATATGGGTTTGTCCTGATCCTTCCTCTCTAACTGTTCTGGCAGGAGTACAGCCAACCATCTTGGCCCTTCAAGTCTTTCATAGGTGGTGCACTGTCATAGACTTATTTCCTGTTGGTTGATCCATCTCACACGGGGGCTTGGTAAGTGTTAAACCTAATCCTCTCACCAGGGTTTCATGCTCGACTTTTCTGGCGAGCCCGTGCATCGGTCTTGTCAAGGCTTTCATACTTTCATTTCACCTGAAGTAGGATTTGGAGTCTAGAAGCCACGTAGCCCATGTTTGTATCTCACTCGTGGTAGGGGGTGATCCTGGGCACATTCATCTGTACTGCCTTTCACCTACACTAGAGCTTTGAAAAACCGTTGATGGACAAGAACGGCACCAAGGATTTAGACGGAGGGTGGCCCTTCGATACTTTCCTCCACCTTCTGTCATTGCACATATACTACCTCTAGAGAGGACTTTGGTGCTCTTCGCTTTCGTTTACTCTACGCCAACTTTATTTTTCTCCTTCGTCTTCCGGTGATGACCCCAACCAAAACCTTATAAAGGGAGAGTCCAGCCATCTTCAGTGTAGCTTCGTGTTGGTCCCGGCTTCACCAAGAGGTGGCACTCTCTCTGAGTCAGGCGGTCATCCTACCCTTCCCTGGGTGATTTTTCCTGAGGGTTCTGTGAATGCCCGCGATTCTACCACTAAGCCATGACCATGTCCATGCAAAAAACCGTTATGACTTAGAACGGTGATTGACACGCCTTTCCTCCCCTTCTTAGTTACCTTAGAGATTACCTTGTCGTGTTCTTCTTCCTTTACCAGGTGATTGTCATAATGACAAGAAGTCCTTCTTCTAGTAGGGGAAAGGTGGGTCCTTCCTTTCGTCCCAGACTTCATCGACGTAGAGTACTAGACTTGTTCTCTCCTTGAGGGAAGAAAAGAGTTCGGAATACTTTGTACAGGAACGGCTTTACAATCATCCATTGGTTGTTGAAAAAATACTCATAACACCTCCAAATTTCACATGAGTCGGACAACTTTCTTTTTCCATATGTAACTTCAATATCTATATTTTCTGAAGAATTTTTTCATGAAAAGACCCTTTAGAAGAAAAACGAAATTAGGACCTATGATTTTTTTAAATAAATATGGTATTTTTCATAGAAGAGAACAATTAAGTTACTCCCAAACCTGGTCTAGTAAAATATTTTGGCTAGACCATGATCTAGCAATCACAAATTTCAACAAAAAGATTCAATTTTAAATGCACAACTTAGTCATTTTTCCTATAAAACACGTCAAATTTCATCAAAAAAATCGTGTATCATAATTTCATTTTTTTTTCTTTTATCAAGGGTCTCTGTTTGGCATGCTGAATGGGTAGTGACTTTATCCTTATTTGAGGGAATGTATCTGACATCATGGCAGAAGGTCTCATATGTAGCTGTCTTGATATAGCAAAATTGCTGGCCAGAAAGGAATTTAGTAAGGTCTTCAACTTGCTCCTTTGAGGGAATGTACCTTATTTCAAGCTCTTTAAGAAGCACCTTATCTCGAACAAAATGGACATTTGGTATGAGCATGAGAGTCAAAGTTAGAAGCTATTGATGATGCATTTCACTGTCTGACCAGATAATAGGGATTGAAGTAAGCTCGATGTGCATTTTTGTCATTAAGGATAAAAGCCAGGATATTTTTGAAGCAACAAGAGCAAGTGCCCGATACTCACTTTCATCACTAGAGCAAGCTACTACATACTATTTCTTGGAAATCCAGGAGATTAAGTTGTTTCCTAATTAGATTACATACCCACAAGTAGATCTTATATCATCGGGGCAGCTAGCCCAATCTGAGTTAGTAAAAGCTTCTAGAGAGAAAGCGGAATTGGGCTGAAGAGTGATGCCATCATGGAGAGTACCCTTAATATACCTGAGAAGACGCTTGCAGGCTTGCCAATGCACAGTTGTGGGGCAGTGAAGGTACTAATTGAGCTTATTCATAATGTAGGAGATGTTTCGACTTCTTAATGTTACATATTGTAGAGCCTATATTAAACTTATGTATTGAGTTGCAATAGCAAGGGGCTCACCACTATCTCTGGAGAGCTTTTCTAAATAGGTGGAGGGAATGGGACAGGCCTTGGCCTCAGCAAGACTAGATTTCAGCAGAAAGTTAGTAATATATCTTGCTTGAGAAAGATGCATCCCTGCTACTGAGTAGGTGACACTAATACCAAGGAAATAATGGAGAAGTACAAGATCATTGAGAGCAAAATTCAGATTTAGTTCATTGATAAGGCACTTAATGTATGAGTTATCACTTCCTAGAATGAGAATACCATCAACATACACCAAAAAAACATTGTTCTCTGAGGGTGATGAAACATGAATAGAGAGTGATCAGACTTAGCAACCTAAAATCCGTTATGCATAAAAGTAACCTTGACCTTCTCATACCAAGTCCTTGGGGCTTGCTTCATCCCATAAAGAGCTTTATCAAGTCTACAAACATGTTTGGGTAGGCTTGAGTCCACAAAGCCTTCTGGCTATGTCATGAAGACGCTTTCTGTGAGATAGCCATGCAAAAATGCATTATTCGCATCAAGCTAATGAACTGGACAATGCATTAAAAAAGAAAGGGTGAAAACAAATCTGATTGTAACAGGCTTGACAACTAGACTGAAGGTTTCTATATAGTCAAGACCTGAAGTTTGGTGGAACTTCTTAGCCACCAAACGGGAATTATGCTTGAAATTAGTGCCATCAGAATTGGTTTTGAGCTTGAAAACCCATTTGTTAACTATGACATGCATATTATCCTAAAAAGGGAGCAAAGTCCAAGTATTGTTCTTTTTCAAGGCATGAAACTCATTAACCATGGTCTGCTTCCATTCAGGATGAGTAAAAGCTACCTTGGTTGAAGTAGGCTCACTAACAATAATGGAACAAGTAATGTTGAGAGCTCGAGGCTTAAAAATGTCATCATTGGATCTTGTAATCTTAGGGTGAGTATTTAGTGAGGAAGGAGGCAGAGGAGTTGAGTTTTAAAAAGAGGAAAATAGTGGGGAGGGAGCAATATTAGTGGGAGAAGTAGGTAGAGAGGAGATATTACACTAAGGAGGAGCTGAGGATATGCTTCTGTTATGAGCTGAAATGTCCTGGGAAGCAGTGGTACCTACAACAGAAGAGGAGAACCTACAGAAACAGACCAATAAGGCATGGAAAAGTAAGTGGGGTTGACACTTAGACCAGAAGATAGAAAACCATGCATGAAAGGAAAACTCATCAAAGATGACATTAATAGAAGTGTAGATCCTGCTAGAAGATTTCATGCATAAATAACCTTTATGAGAAGAGGAGTACCCTAAGAAGACACAAGGTGAAGACTTAAACTCAAGTTTATGCTGATTGTAGGGTCTTAGGTGAGGAAAGCAAAGACATCCAAAAACCTTAAAAAAATTATAATCAGTTTGAGACTTGTACAACTTTTGGAAATGAGAGATATTCTGAAGGACAGGTGTGGGGAGTCTGTTAATAAGGTAGGTAGCAGTGTGAAAAGCATACCATCAATATTTGAGAAGCATAGAGACTTGGGAGAGTAAAGTCAAACCTTTCTTAATAATGTGTTTGTGCTTTCTCTCTGCAATGTCATTTTGATGATGTGTGTGAGGGAAGGGTGCCTAAACACAATCCCATGAGTGTCAAGATAAGACTTAAAGCTTCTATACTCCCTACCCCAATTAGGCTGCATACATTTTATAGACAATTCAAATTATTTTTCAACTAGGCTTTTAAAAAGGAGAAAAGTAGGGAATGCATCAGACTTGTGTTTAAGGGGATAAATCTAAGAGAATCTATGGAAAACCTCTAGGAAGTAAATATAGTATTTGTAATTAGCAGAGGGATTAAATGTTGGACCCAGAGATCAGTGCGAATGATCTCAAGAGGTCTTGTGGTTTTGATAGAGCTAGGGGCATGAGTAAGTCTATGGCTCTTCCCTTGCTGACATATAGAATAGAAACTTGAATGGGTTTTATTATGCTACTAAGTAATCTAATTTGATGATGATGAATTTAAGTTGTTGTTTGATAAGGCAGAACCATTGTTGTGCATATCACTTGTAGAAGCACTAGATCGCACATAAGAAACACGAACAAAAGTACAGTTGAGAGTTGAAGAAAATACTTGTCTATTTGATTCGGCTTTGGAACAATTTGCATGCTTAACGACAGGGGGAAAGAACTTAGCATGTTCTTGAAAATATAAATTGATAGATATTGTACTTAAATGACTACTACTACTAGGACTCCTTGACTTAGGCAGGGTTAAATAATTGATGTCATTGTGCAGAAAAATGTTGAGAGTCGTTGCTATATGCTTCCCTAGGACAAATAACTCATAAAGACCATTTCTAAGCCTCCCTTTGAGAAGGATAATCCATATGGCCAAATCCTTTACAAAATATAAACATGAGTAAAACTCTACTAAGACAGGATTGTCTTGAGTGAGTTTGGAGACACTGATAAGATTTTTTGAAATTATGGGCATAAGAAGTATGGATTTCAAGTTTAAAGGATAAAGAGTAGTGGGAAAAAGTGTACTACCAGTGTGAGAGATTTTCATATTCTCACCATTGCTAACAGCTAGAGTATCATTACCTTGATCCACTTTTGTTGTTTTGTGTAGTGGGTTCTTGAGCTCTAGGAGTTTGGCCTTTGATATGCTAGCAACGGTCCTCTCAATGGCATACCATAGAGATCTTGAAGTCTCATATTATAGCAATGATCCTAGCACTCTGTCACTCATAGTCGAGTGCGGCTAGCTCAGAAGCAATTGGTCTTGTCTAAGTCGTTGCATGTATTCGAGATTCAAGTTTCCATCCTTGAGATGCCGGGTAGGTGTCGCAACATGCATGCGATGCGGAGCGGCGGTTGAAAAATCATTTTAGAAACAAAAATTCGGAGTCGTCACCAATCATTTTAGGGTGTTATTGGTCATCCAGTTATAAAACAACAATTTTGGTCAAAGGAAACTCAAAGTTGGTTTGGGAGTCATTTTGTGTGTGGGAAAGGTATTAGCACTCCACACACCCATTATAAAAATGGTTAACAAATTTAATCAAATGTTATTTATATTATATTTTTAAAATGATGTTAAAGAACTTCAATTTTGAATTTCTCATTAGATATGTCGTGTATCATAAAATGAAATAAAATAAATGACATTTAATGGGTGGTACAAAGACCATTGAAAAACAATTCACTTTTTATTTTTATTATTTTTTTAAATCAAAGTATTATTGGAGTTTTTCTCAATAGCTCAAAAATAACTCATCACCTCAGTAGTTCGAGATTTTTTGGTATCCCAAAAAATTCAAAGTCTGTCATACTAAATAACAAAATTTAAGTCTAATTGTTATAGATTTAATTCACACACACACACACACACACACACACATATATATATATATATATATATATATATGAACATTAATTCTAATAATAAGAGAATGAGGCAAGAATCACATAATAAACATGATAATATAAGAGTTTTAAATAAATAAAGATGTAAAGAAAGCTATATTAATAACTATGTAAAAGAAAGAATTAAAGAGATGAAAAGTTATAATCACATATAATTGTAGGATGACAAAGTGAATAAAATATGTAAAGTTGAGATCTCATATAAAGCATGGGAAGAAAGAAGTCATATAAGACAAAAAAATAAAATCCATTATATAATAAATAAATAAAAAGAAAAGAAAAAAATGAAGTGAAACAAAATAAATGTTGAGAGTTACAGGTTAACCCGTATCTCTATGGGGCAGGGGAGTTGTGGTCAGCATCTTTGAACCAAAGCTGCTAACCGTAGCTTCGGTGTCAAATTTTTTTCCCTCACACAAAACCAACATTTTTTATTTTTTTTAAATTATTATTTTTTAATCTTTGGTATGAGCATGCTATTTTAGTTTTGATTACATAATCTACTAATGACCATTATTTTATTTTCTTCAATAGTTGCTAAAATAAATTGGATTATAACTAGTTAAACCGAACGTCACCTAAAATAAAAATTACAAATAAAAATTCAAATAAAAAACATTTGGGGATATAAATATACCCACTTTTGTTTTGGACTACTTAGTTTACTAATTACCATTTTTTCTTTTTTTTTCATCATTGCTAATCAAATAGCAAAGGGATAATCATGAATAGTAACTAGTTCAAATAAGTGTCACAAAAATGGCAACAAGATTTAAAAAATGACTTGTGAGAACATTAAAAAATGATTCAAAACTTAAATATTTGCATAATCTTTATATGGATGTTTAACTCTCTATTTTATGCATTTTTATGTATGAGAAATTATCATAGGGGATTTTTATGATAAATGTACACTTTGATTCACTATAACGCCCTGATCCCCGAGGGTTAAGCATGCGTGTAATTTCACTATTTCAAAATCCCTAATTCGATACAAACCATAATTTCGAGAAAATTCTCAAATATTAAAATCTTATTTTACCAGTGATAGAAAAACATTGACCTTAAATAGTGGAAGCATTAAAGTTATCCATGATCGAAATCTTAATCATTAAATAGTGGAAGCCATAAAGTGTCATAAATGTATAATTAATAAAACTTCAAAAAAACTGAATTAAACTCTGAAATAAATTCAAAACTTGAAATCCATAATTCATGAAGTTTTCACTCATCATAATTCGTAGAAAAACATAACGTCAAATAAACTACTTAAATAACTGAGTTTAACAGAAAACATTTTCCCAAGTTTTAAATTAATTCATAAACTGGTTATGGTAGTCTCTCACTCATATTGATCGTCATCATCACCTGCATCATAACTATAGGGGAATGAGTATTTTAAAATACTCAGTAAGCAAACTCACATAATAACATGCATTCACATATCATAAATGCAATCATGTATCATAAATGAAATAATGCAACATACTTGGTCATGTCTTAGCTAAACGTAACATGTAGATAACATGTGTCTCAAACAAAATCATGTAACAATATTAATCATATATTCTCTTGGCATATTCCCTAGTTAACAACCTAATCAGAATTGATCACATGTTAATTGAAACATATCATGATGAATTTGGTGACGTAACAGATGACACTTATTGGGCGACGAAACAGATGGCACACATCAGGCGACAAAATAAATGACACACATTGGGCGATGAAACAGATGGCACTCATAGGTGACAGAAATCGTGAACAGATGGCACCTCATAAGTGACGGAAAACATTTACAGATAACACCCAATGCGTATAACCATAACATGAACAAATGACACTTCATTCATATAACAGAACATAACGTGAACAGTTTGTTTTCTTGTTAATTGAGGGTCGTGCTTAAATTCATATCTTGCTTAATTACCACTTAACTGAATTAACTTCATAACTTGCAGAGTCCAACACATGATAATAATTGATCATATGGTTCACAAGTAAACATATAATGCATAGTGATATATGTAACAGAATCAAACATGATAACATACTAACATATAATCAAACGTACCCAAATATTTATCTCATGATAATCAAATTAATAACTTAACAGTAAATAATTATCAAAGAGATCATGAATATAAAAAATTGAACAAATATTAAATATAAATACATGATACATTTATAACATCAAGAGTCACATCATCATGTAAGCCCACTTACCTGGACTGATACAAACAAAACTAGCAATTATTGATTCGGTGTAAACCGATCAAAGCGGTACCGGTTCAACTTGGTTCGGTCAGTTTAAAATAGTCAGTTTGGTTGGGTTGAACCGGCTCAGGCTAATGAATTAGATCGGTCCAATTAAACTGAACAGGTTCAGTTCAAGTGAACCGGTTCGGTTCTGGATGATCTGGTTTGGTTCAACAACCAACTGGGTCACAAAGTCCCAGTTACAGTCTGAAATAGGGAAAAGAAAGAAAGAACAAGGGAGGGGAAGGAGCCTCGCTGGTGATGGCAGAAACGCAGAGAGGGTGGGAGAAGAAGCAAAGGAGAAACATAGGAAGAGAGAGAAAAATGAGAGATGAAGCAAAGAGAAATAGACAAAGTATAAGAGAGAGAGAGAGAAATAGAGAGATGAAACAAAAGGGAAAGTGAGAAATCAGTGAGAAGGAGAGAAGCAAAGAGAAATGAGAGAAAATGAGAACAGATATGGAGGGAGAGACAAAGAGAACAAAGCAGAATGAAAGAGAAGATCTGAGAAAGAAAAATAAACAAAGAGGGGGAGAAGTAGAGAGGAAGATGAATGAAAGAGAGAGACCAAGAAATAGAGGGAGAGAGAGAAATAGAGGGCGAGAAAGGGAAACAGAGGGAGAGAGAGATGAGTCAAAGAGAGAGGGGAAGGGAAAATAGGGGAGAGAGAAAAGACTATGAAATAAGAGAAGAAAAAGAATAAGCTTACCAATGACGAAATGATGAAAAAAGACTAGGGTTTGCCTTGTATGCATATAGACATATGGTGTGAGTGGGTTTTGAAACTGCAAATATATTCCTTTCCAAAATTTAAAAAATAATATCATCTAGTTAATATAGCTTTAGAAAAATTACAAGTAATCCCCTTTAAAAACCAAATTTTAAAACCACATTTATATTTTAAATCAATTTTATGAAAATGTTCATTTATGAAAGGTCAGAGTATTACATTCACATTGAGTTAATTTACACCTCCAAATGTGTCATGTCCATACTCGTTGATTGAGTTGATGATAAAGATATCTCATAATCAAATTTGAAGAAAAATCATCAATGCATTGAAATAAAAACTCTAGATTAAGAATAAAAAAATGAAGGAACAAACACTTCTATTTTTTGTTGATGGAAAAAGAAACAAAGAATATAATCTACATGGGTATGAAAGAGAAAAATATTAAGATCAATGAACAATATAACTTATTAGTAGATGTGCAAAAAATTTAAACTACATTAAGAAAAAAATGAGAGGAGATGAATAATAGTAGGTGAATATAAATGAAAATTCTCTTTCATTCTCTCTTAGAAAATCTCTCATATTTTTCACATACTCTCTCTCTTAAAAGACATTCATTTCTCTCTCTAAAAAGCCGTATTCTCTTTCTCACTCCAAAAGATTCCTTTAAAATCAAGAATACACTCCTTATTTATAGGTAAAATTAGGATTTACCTTTTGCTTTTAGTCCATTTGCTCCTTTTTTATTTTCTTTAGTCCTTGGATGATTTTTCTTATTTTTAATCCTTGGGCTATGCTTCTACTTTAGAAATTGGGTCCTTTTTCAAATCATACACATATTCTTAGAAATAAGATGTGTATTATTCAACGTATTGGAACGGATAAAATACGGTGTCTACAATAGGTCTATTTGATGTGTTTAGAATGAAGTCCGTCAGTCCATGTCCTATTATGGCTGGAATGATTTGTGATTTCCACAAAATGTAGGTATCCCTATCTAATTTGATGGATAAGGTTGATCTGAGAGCAAATGGGTTTAGATCGATTGGTTGTCTAACTACTACCTCAGTATTCTCTTTGTTTTGAGGTGAGTTAACATAGGAGTCTATCTTCAGTAAAGGGGAGAAAAGCAGAGAAAATGTGAATCGGGAGGAAGAGAGAAATGGTGAAGAAAATCAGAATGCTCTAATACGAAGTTTAACACCCAGAAATAAGGAAGAAGGTAGTGCTTTTCTTTTATATAGAATTACAGACCTAATTGTTCTTACACACTCAAGAGGCAATATAGAGAAGCTTAATCCTAAGCTAATTACAACTAAAATAAGGATTAGTTGAGGCATACATATATTGACACTACAAGAATTAAGTGTTTTAATTGCACTCAAGGATGGCATTTTATACCAAAACACAATAAGAGTGCATATTTTTATGCGGGGCTAAAAGGGCAGCGGGAACAAAAATCTCAAACCTAAAAGTCATTGAACAAAAATTCACTCTCTCACAGCGCCTCTCTCTCCAACTCCCACCCTCCCTGCACGAAGCTCACAGAGAGCTCTCTCTATGATGAAGCTCACAGAGCTTTCTCTTCAAGAAGCGAAACTTTCTCTCAGCTCTTTCATTCTTGCATGGATATCTTTCAGCTATCTGTCACATATTCTCTCTCGCATCTATTTCTATGCGCTCTCTCGTAGCTACCTCTCTCAGCTCTGTCCAGCTCTGTATGTTACATTATCTCTCTCTGTCTGTCTTTCCTATCTCTATATCATCTATTTTTCTTAGCTCTCTCTCTCTCTACAGGTGACTGGGGCACGCGTGAGCCAGCCCTAAGCTCGTCGATCTTGGTCATACGGTGAACCCCTTTCAACTAGAGCTTTCCTAGTTGTCTGTCAAACCTAGGGCTAGAGTGTATTTGACGGTGGGTTTTAATCGTAGTCTTTTTTTCTAATTAGATAACCTTTTGAGTTAAAATCTCTAAGTAGATTTATTCTGAAATTTTTTATGAGATAATAGTTGGATTTTGCTTCTATCACAGTTTTATTCTAAAATTGTTGATGTAATTCTGAAATTTTCTAGCTTCTGTAGAAGTCCTGGATTTTACTTATATCACGCTTTCTTTCTCACATGAGTCAAAGCTACGATGAATCCTCTTCTCTCCTTCTCTTTCTCGCTCTCTTTCTCTCTAGCTGATACAATGGAAATTCGTTACTGGTTTTTATGAAGCTATTCTTCCCCATTCTCTATTGTTCAGGTATATCAGCGACCTCTCCGCCGATTAAGCTGCCTCTGCTTCTTTTTTCTTGTTTGCTTCCCTTTGTTATATTGTTGTTAGGTTAGTTTATGGTAGGTAATAAATTGTTTTTATTGAGATTAGTTTATTATTTTGTTTATCTAACATGGATTTCTTCATTTTCATTGTTATGTTAGGGATTAAGCTATTTTTAGCAAGAGAAAAGTAATCATGGGTTTCTTTTTACTGAGTTAATTAGAGCTTATCTGTAAATCTAGTTTCTCATGTTAAAAAAGATAGAAACAATTCTGATACGGCTGGGAGTTTTGTCTTTCAGATATGGCAAATGATTTCCTGTTTCAGCTGAAGCTCTTGATTATAATTTCACCATTCCAATAGCGAAAGCTAAGGTTTTCTTATTCTAGCTTGGATATATTTTCAAACATATGATTGTTTCTACTATTAGTTTACCATATTGGTTTCATTTGATGAGCTTTGTTGAGATGCCTTTGATAGATTGAGAGAAAAGGGTAGGATGAGGTGCCTTCAGGGTATGGAGGAATACTTTTAATGGGAGATAGATTGTCAAGTACTTTTAATTGGTATAAGAATTTGTTCTGAGAAACTCTTAATTATCTTATTGTTGATTTTAATTGCTTGCATATCTTATATTCTCTTTTCCCCTTAAAAGCTCTAGGGTCTGACTTCACGTGATTGATGCTAGAGCTTGGAGCTCTTTCTCACAACTCTAGGGTCTTATTTCTAACTGGTTTTTGTTGTTCTAAAGACTTGATAATTTGTTTTCTTTTTTATGTAGTTTTTTTTTGCAGTGAGCCTTGAATTATCAGTGTCTAAAAACCAACACCAATGTAAGTGCTTTGGGTTTATATATATGATACCATCAGTGTTTGACCTTGAATTAGTAATGTTTTTTGTGCTTACATGACTATTTTGTATCAATGCTTTAGGTTTATATTATATAATCACTTGGAACCTGCATGTTTATCAGTCTATTTCTCTTTATTACATGTTTAAGTTCTTGGAGAAAACAAAGATTAGTGGATAGATGTCTTTGGATGGTATATTGTTATGTATAATAGGTAACGCTATAAAGCTTTTTCTCTGTTGCATAAGTTGAGTTACAAGTTAAATTCAAATTATCTTTGGACGTTGAATTTACATCTCTTAATCAATGATCATCATCTATCTTTTTTACCAGCATTACTGTTTATATGGTATGCATTAGAAAACATTCTTGATACCACAAGGCAATCTCCAAACTCCAAACCTTTTGTAGGTCAAAATTCAATTTCACATTGAGTTAAGATTTTATCCTTCTTTTTAAGACTTTGGATAGCATTAGGTAGTGTGATGGTTCTGTGATTAGTTTCTATTTTTGTGTGATGCTAGTTCAGAGTCAGTTAAGCATTTTTTTGTTGTTGTCCTCATGGGAGTGTTATTTGAGGTAAAGTATATGTTTTCGTTCTCTCTTTTGTTGGTCTATATTTGCTTGGTTATATATATATATATATATGTATATATATATTTGTTCTTCACTATGCACATGGTCATGCAATAATGTTTTCTGGTTAACCAAATTCAATAAACTCACTTCTTCACTTGTTTATTTGGCGTCTATATCTTCAAATATTCAATGCCACATGCAAACAATTGTTAGAATATCTAACAGTTAATAGTTTTATGGTTGTTAACGTTGTTTTCTTTTAAGGGAGATAATGTAATACCCATTGATGTAAGTACACGTGTGCACACACATAGAGTGGAAAGAAAATATGTGTGCCCCATAGTCTATACTCATTGCTAAATTTATTCTTTGATTATGCCTTGTATCCATTTAAGTGTCTTTAATACCACACTAATAAGGCTCTTTTTTTTTATTTTTCTTTTCTCTTGCATTATACATGATTAAGAAAATAGTGTACTCATTTCACTGATAATATATATATGATGAATTCTCTATTTTTCAACTGTGTTTCTCTCTTATAACAGAGACTAGATTTGTTGAAAATATCTTCTGATGATAACTTCTGAAGTAATTTTTCCTGTGTTCTTGCATACTTTTATGGGGCTTTGTTTATAACCAACCCATGCTTATAATCTTATTTCATTTTGGTATTTCTAAGCTATATCTTCATTATTGGTGAGTTGATTTTTTGTTTTGCTTCTCTTTTTTTTATGTTTCATTTCATGCTTCTTTTTCTATACGCTTTTTGATGATGTTGATGTCTCTTATTTAGATACCTTTTGTAAGATATTAGTTTTATGGGTCTCACTTGTGATATCGTATATCTAGGTGATTTCTTCTAGAGCATTTTGGTTCATGCCACTTATGTTTTTCATATTTAAATACATTTTAACACTATGATTTATTATTCTATTTAGACTCGTTTTGCTGGGATAGGAAGAAACTCTAGCTACAGATTGTTAAAGATAGGATCAAACTACTATCATTTTTGTCAAGTGAAGCACGTTCTCTTTTGAAATGGGTAATTTATTTCACGTTGGGTTTACTCGAGTTCATGCGTCACTTATCTACTGAAAATTATTATGTTGTGATAGTTGTGAAATACAAAGGATCATAGCTTGTTGTATGTGGGTGTTGTATTCCTAATTTTGTTTCTTCAAACTTGACTATTTTGTATTACATTGGAGGATTAATCAGAAATTAAAAGCATTGTTCTATTACTTTGGAAGACCTTATTATACCACAGTTCAATATAAAGCGAAATCATGACAATCATGAATTGTCATGATTTAAAGATTTACCATCACCTTAGGTGATAGTTTCTTTTAGACGCTTCATGTTGTACTTTCATGTCTAGAAATGCATAATTGTGTTAGGGAGGAAAAACTATATCACATTTGTTTTCCTAATGGCAGCAAGCCTTCTTCAGGGAAGTTTTACTTTCTCTTAGGCTTTTAAAGACTGTACTAGCATATTCTTCTTTACCATTTTCTTACGGATGTGTTTCTCAACTTAATCAGATAACTAAGAAGCTTGGGGTTGGATTCAACCGGCCTTCATTTGCTACATATTATTATATTACATGCCTTATTAACTGAAGTATTGTGTTTGTTTATTGGAAGGTTGATGGGTTGTGTAGATAGTGTGTGAAATATGTTTTGTTTTTCCTTTGTCGAGTAGTTCAACGAATTCCTATTTGTCAACAAATACTGATAGTGGTTCAAGTATACCAATAGCGTGTCTAAGATTATTGACATTTTCTTCGACTATTTTGGGTGTTGAAACATTGAAATTTATTAATATCTTATCATTGGCTTTCTTTTAATTGTATATTGAGAAATGGCTTATACATGAGATAATTTTGTTGTTTTCAAGCGTGTTTGCCATTTTTTAATTGTAAATAGTGAAATGGCTTTTTCAAGTTTTCATTGAATTTTCCCAGCTTTATTCTTTGACTTTTTAAGTACATATTTGATATATAGATGGCCCTCATATTTTAAATTATTGATATATAGATCAACTCAGCCTATTGTCTTGATGACTTGTTAAATAAGATCAGCTAGTTTAATCATTATTTTAGTACTAAATGAGCTAGCTTAGAATTATTTTAACCAGCCTTAAGGAATGTTCTTCTTAGATGCTTTGTAGTTATTCTTTTTTGTCCTGCCCTTTGTTTGTAAATGTCTCATAGGGAGCAAAATGATTGAATTGAGGGAGCAAAAGTCAGACTGTATTTTTGGGATGGGGAGCAAATGCCCATAGATAAGTGTTGAATGTTGATTTATTCTTGTACGTTAAGTTTATTAATCATTAATTTTCGTATGTTATTAATCATTAATAATTATTTTACTCTGATTATTTCTCTTTAGTCATATTATATTGAATAGTACATTTTCCACACTATTTTCTAGATTCAGATTGTATAAATGAATTCCTTATTTTTCTGGATCGTTTAAAAATCTACAATTACAATTACACTTCAAAACAAAGTCAACATAAGCAAACAAGCTACATGTTGGCTCGACATCAGTTTCTGAAGCTTCATAATTAGATTTGGAGTCTTACTAGATTTTAATATTTCTCTTAGGATATTACTTTTACTTGTTCTATGCAAAAATTAATATATATTTATCATTTGAAACTATGATTTTTAGCAGACAATAGTCTGTAACAATTTTGAGTATAGCATAAAAATGTTATGAAAAGTCTTTGACAGCGTTTAAAAAATACTATGGTAAGCTTTTACTATTTGTTTATAAATGCTATCATTTTTCTACCATAGCATTGAAAAAACGCTATGGTAAGTTTGTCATAGCATTGAAAAAACGCTATGGTAAGTTTGTCATAGCATTGGAAAAATGTTATGGTAGATCTAACAAGTGTTGAAAAAATGCTACGGTACATCTTTAACAACATTAAAAAAGTGCTATGATAGCATTTTTAGCCTCTATCGTACCCTTTTTTGTTGTAGTGTGATAGCAGACACAATGATAGGAAAGAGAAGGCTCTCAATGATTGCAAGTAACTAACTTGCTGATGTGGGAAGATGAGGTGTGCATGGCCACCTTGCATGCACACCCTCACTAAGCCACATAAAGTACGTTGAGATACAATTTTCTTGATTCAGATTGTATAAATGAATTCCTTATTTTTCTGGATTGTTTAAAAATCTACATTTACAATTACACTTCAATACAAAGTCAACATAAGTAAACAAGCCACATGTTGTCTCGACATCGGTTTCTAAAGTTTCATAATTAGATTTGGAGTCTTATTTAAGAAAGGCTTAAAGATATCTTTAAACTATGCTGTGTAGGTAGTGACGTGGAGGTAGTGACTTGAACCTTATTTAAGAAAGGCTTAAAGATATTTTAAAGAGCTAGAAATGAATCTTCTTGTATCATGAACTATGCCTTGATATTTATCGAAGATTTGAGGAGTTCTAATAATCGGCTTAGAATTCTTCCAATAATAGTTGTGATTGGCAATAAGTTTGTTAATAATGGTTATCTCAAAACATGAGATTTCTTATCTGATTATAGCTCTAAGATACTTTATCATCTAAAACTCTTGTGACCTTGATGTATTAGGACCTGTCTCTCGGGATGTAAATGGTAGAAGTCCGAGGCTTGAGTTCTCCGTCTAGCTGAAGCTAGTTCCATTACGTCATGCATACTCTAATCAAGCTGATAGGGATGAGATGACCATGTGTCATTCGTCCTCCGTAGGTCTGACTCGACCCACTAGAGAATTTTCGTGGATTGAATGTTTGACCCATCGTCAAACTATCAATGGGCTAGATTAGGATACCAATTGTTGTATACATGTTAAATGGTACTCAGCGTGTATTTATAGATGTAATCATATGATCATGACTATCTTTTTTGAATTTATCGGCCGGATACCACTTTAGCCACTAGATCGGAGCATACCTAGTTAATTAATGTTTGTTAATGCATTTGGTATGCGTTCAAAATATTAATGAGCTCGATGTTCAGTAAAACGCTATGAAGAAATAAAATATTAATGGCTTATTGTATGCCTATGCTCTTAATTTTGAGAAAGATGTGCGCTCATAGACACTTTTATGTGAGCTATAATAACTTAGTAATTCATTTATATGACACAACCGAAAACGTGCATAATGTCACTACTAGATTACTATAACAATTAAGGCATCAAGATAGAAATCATGATAGTTGACTTGTCAAATGATTTTGTAACCGAATGATAAACAAGGATTTAAATTTGATCGGTGATATTATAATTGCTTATACATTGTGGGAAGGTTTCAGATAATGATAATAATAAATCTGATCGTAGGGTAATTACTTCAAATAGCACCAAATAACAGGTACATTTATGTTTTATAGTGAAGTTAATCATGGTTAATTATTGGATTTAAATATTTATATCCTCTGATACCCACATCACATGAATATTATTTGAATTAAATCAGTGAACCTAATTTGTTATATTTTTCTTAATTAATTAGTGCTCGTGGTAAGAGCATAATAAACCTTTTCTAATAAGAGAGAAAGAAAGTGATTGGAAGCTGATATATGAATATATCATGCCATATAATATAATAAAGGGACCATATACATAGAAACTATTTTTTATTTCGCTTGTTGAAAACGGATAAGGTAGGCAGAGAAAACCAGTACAACGCCAAACATATAATAAGTAAACATATAATTAATTTTGTGGGTCTAGTCCCTATTTACAAACTGATCTAATTATTTTTGGACTCAAACTGCTTCTGAAGATAGTCAATAACATTTTTTTCGACTTGGAAGGCCTTTGCGAGAACATCGTCAGAGATTGGAGGGTTTGATCCAAATACTGCATTTGCTATTGTAATTGCACCTGGATTTTGGCTGCTTAGTCCAGAAAATGCAAGAGCATTCGTATGTCCAAAATTATATTGGAAGTGAATTAGACCAATTGGGAATACAAACACATCTCCCTTGTTTAGTACGTTAGTGAAAAGACAATTTTCTGTGTTTGACGTGACGAAACCAACATAAAGAGAACCTTCCACCGACTACTAGAATTTCTGTTTCACGGGGATGAGTGTCATAGGGAGCAAAGTCGAGACTGGCTAGGGATATGCCGAGGGTGTTAAGTCCTGGAAGCCTATCGACATTCACAAGAGTAACATTAGAACCGACTTTGTTTACAGTGTTTCCAGGGATGTTAAGCCCTTGAAAAAGAAAATCATTGGCTGAGACTTGTTCAGGATCCTAGCAGAATTTTCTGTTCACAAATACTGTAAGGTAAATAAATTATTATATAGAATCATTTCAGAACCAGTATAAAAATAGACTATCGATCGTATAGTTCTCCCTAACAATAATTAAATGTAATTGATGATAAAAAAAAGTATCCGTGCTTAATTAAATAAATGAAGAATGAAATTAATCATACCCTTAGGATCATCAATAGCAACACAAAAGTCCTGAAGAGGGCTGGGGTCATATGCTAAGACTAAGGGAAATATTGCCAAAGTCAAAAAGGCAAAGAGGAAGTAGACAACTTTTGCCATTCCTCTTTATATTTTGAACTATGCTCTCTCAATTATATCATTAGGAGTAAATCGCTTTTGCTTTGCCGTGAATGAAAAAACAAGTACGGGAAACATGTTTTTTTAGATGAAAATACTTGAAAAATGGTCAATTATTATAAACTCGAAGTAAGCAAAAACTTAACTAATCTTCAAAGTTTATGAATTTGATAATATGGTAAAGTGAGTTATTCTTCAACTGCTACACACTTACTTTAAATTCTTTGAATTTATCCTCTTTACTTCTAGAAATTGATCCTTCTTCTAAGTGTACGTGTATGAATCTATATATACATAATATGTTTCTTTATAAAATAATAACTATTTAACATATTAATATTATTATGTAACATTGACATGATAATATACGTGATATGAAACTATTCATATACTTTGTAAATAAACTATATAGTATATGTTTTTTTTCTTACAATGTGTTGGTGGAGAATGCATTGGAAAGATTTATTATTTATTTTTTCGATATATAATTTGGTTATATTGATATTTATATTGAGATATGATGTAAATGGTTGAAATAAAATATTAGACTTTTCATGCATAAGTTTACATCTTTCTCAAAGCTGCTTACGTGATGGAAGATCTTTCTTCTAGCTACGAGACTAAAGATCAAGTCAATTCAAATAATCTTGAGCTGAGCAAAGCACATAGGAAAAAGATTTAAAAACAGGAATATTCCGAGCTCCCCTCCCAATTTATCTTGCAAAAATTCCAATACGCCAAAACCAGTCTTTTTTTAGAAAATCATGTTAAAACTATTTTAAGGAGATTTTGGATGATTAGATGACGAAGTGATAATGAGGCTAGATAAAGGAGTTAATGAAACATTTTAGAAAAAAAGAGGGGGAATCTATGTCTTTGGGTATTTATCCTTCAAGACCTGTAAAAAGGGGGAGGCAACTAGGTGACCAGGTAAATGGGCGGTCCCATTGCTACCCCTCCAAAGATTAAGTTAGAATAGAAGCGAACATAAATAATCAAGTCAAAAGTGTAGTAGGAAGATGATTGCATATCTTTCACCATGTTGTCCCACCTATTTATAGTGTGAGCTTGTTTGATTTGGGCTTTGAGATTATTGTATGATACGTTTAATCCTCCAATAGCATCACTTCCCTCTCTGCTACTCCAACGAGGTGCAACCTTAGAGTTCTTCCAGTCTCTCACCTCAGCTCATTGGTTCACGAAGGGTACGATCTGATGACGGCTGATACCATCGATCAGTTCAGCCTATCATTGTATTAAGGTGTAGTGACTTGGAGCTCGGCCATTGGCTCTTTTGCTTTAAACATCTTGTCGGCATCCGACTAATTTTCACTCGATTCCACATATTTGGTATTATTCTATTCGTGTTGGCTTCTTATTGGTTAGAGTGCTATTAATGCGGCTAACGTCAGACTATGTCATCGACAGTACTCGTGCCTCGACCATTCCTTATTTGCCACGGGAAGGTTAACTTAGTTCCATGCTGTCTCATTATCTCCTACTGAGACTTATGTGTTAGTAGTGGCATGTCTCAGATCGCTAATTGTTCTGAGTCCTTTCTACTTTGAAACTCCACTAGTGAGTCGTCCTAGCTCCCAGTTAGGGGTTTACTTACTCCTTACTGAGTCCTTTACCTTTTATGTTGATGTCAGTGATATGTCTCATACTATCACAGACACACAGGCTAATACCCAATCTTGTTTTGGTGAGGAGGACCTCGGCACAGTGTTGAGGTCTTTTCCTTTTGATGACCTTAGCGTAGTGCCGAGGTCTTTTCCTTTTGATGACCTCAGTGTCACGCCGAGGTCTTTTCCTTTTGATGACACATACGTAGCGCTGAGGTCTTTTCCATTTGAGGACCTTAGAATAGTTATGAGGTCGTTTTTTAAGACCTTGGTAATTTGTCGAGGTCTCCTCTAAGGGCTTCGGCAATCTTCTGAGGTCCCCTCTAAGGACTTAACACCCTCGACACATGGTTGTCTGAACTTAACTTTTGGTCTAGTAAATATCCTTTCCACCCATTTTATCTACACTAGGATTCTAACATTTAGGCATCTCCTCAAGAGTTTGAATCGGGTCATTCATGAAATTATTTCACTTAAGAATTATGGTATGACATTTTCTGCTTAGTCCTATGAGTTTCAAGTATCGCTTATAGGACTATGACTTTTTGCTTTTTCAAGAGCACGGATAGCTATGTGTTAAAGTGACTCTTCCTTACAAGCTTTAATTACTATGCAGGTCGAAGTGATCTAAGCCACTAATTTAAACTTTCTTTGGATAGAAAAGATTGCCCATGAACTGTTATAAATAAATGGAGGTTTCTTCCTTTTCATGCCTCTTCCCTTCTCATTCACAATTTTTTGTTCAGAGCTTAAGATGTCTTCAGCCTCTGACTCTCAAAATGGTATTTTGCCTAAGGTGTCAGACCAGGACACCTCAAAATCATCTTATGCTTTCGAGGACTATGTTCCAGTGGCTAGGATCAAAGGTTCGTTATATCATCCATTTATGGTGGAGATCAAGGTTGGCGTACTCGTGGATGATGCTTTGGGATGAGGATACTTTCCCCTAGTTTCTAAAGAGGAGCAGTGATCAGGACCTTTAGCTCGACTCTTCGCTTTGGCTCGTGGTGAATCTGTGTCTGATGGTGGGCGCGTTGCAGTGAGAGGTCATCGTAGGCCTTCAAGAGTTAGGACTTCATCACGGTAGTCAAAAGTTGGTGGAAGTTTATCCTAAGTTAGGGTGCGCTCACGGGTCAATGAGGTCGAGGTGATGAACCGATCTGGGGACGAAGTGGAGAATCAAACTTTGGCCGAGGCGATGGAGGATCGACCTGAAGCTCAAGTGACGGTTCCACATATGGCGGATCAATCTGAGGTTGAGGCGATGATTTCATAGATGGCGGGTCGATCCAAGGTTGAGGCATTGGTTTTGCAGATGGTAGACCATCTTGAGGTTGAATTGAGGGCTTTGGAAGCAGAGAATGAGGTCGGCGATGAGACGGTTAGTTTTCGGAGAGATGACCTTAATGTGGTTGGGGTCACTTGTGCTCATCAAGGAATGAGTAGAAGCTTTAAAATGGATGAGATCAAAACACCAATCACTAAGGAAGAACTTCTTAGCCTGAGGAAAATATACTCAATTCCTAACTCCATTACCCTTCACATTACTGTCTATGGAGAGCTCGCTAGCAGACCTCCTCCAGGCGAGGTGGCCTTTTGCCAATCCCTTTTAGCGGCTGGGGTACATTCTCTTTTTAATGATCTACTTAGAGCTACACTTCATCAGTTTAGGTTGGCCCCTTGTCAGTTTATCTCAAATTCTTATAGATATGTATTAAGCATGTCTTCGTTGTGGGCAAATTTATTACAATTGAATTTTGATTTTAGTATCGTTGAATATTTGTTTCACCTGAAGCATAATTCTGCATGTGCGTTGAGCTATTATTTCTCGCATCGAGGCCCTAAGGCTGAGTTCATGATTAAGGATATTCCTTCATGCAACAAAAAGTTGTGTAAAAATTGGTTTTTCATGGGGGGACAGTAGGAGAGGCATCCCGAGTATTAGTTCCCAGAGATGTCTTTCATGGCCCATTTTAGTCCTAAGTTAGTTGTTCTTCATGCACGTATGTACTCTTATATACTCTCCTTAATCTTGCTACTTATATTATTATTCAAGATGCTTATTCTTTATCATAGGTCATAAGCTTAAGTGTCCGGTGCTTGAAGAATGGGTGCGGCAACAAGTGGACCTTGCCCTTCACTTCCTAGATGAAAAACTCCAGCATTGCTTGTTGATTAGTAGCAACATGATGGTTGTTTCGGGGTTGTGCTTCACTCCCATATTTCACGTTTCCAAGGGTGATTTCTCCTTGTCTCTCCTTTTATCATTATTATTTGATTTATTCATTTATTTGTTCATTTATTTATTATACTTTACTTTTTTCTTCTCCTTCTAGTTAGTAAGAAATGTGCCCAAAAGAGGAAGAGTGATGATTGTGATGGTAGGCATCAGGTCCTCGTGTAGATATCCCAAAGTTTGTGCATGTTTATGAAGACCCTTTAGGTTTTCTTCCTTCAGGCCTTCGCATATACCCACTTATACATATATATCTCATTTTTTCTGATGTTAAGGTCCATTATCTCATATATCCTTTCAGCTTTTATGGAGCATCGTCCAAAGAGAAAGCACGACCGTGTAGACTGGGTTGAAGATCCTGAGTGTCAGTGCTTGGAGAAAGTTCTTCGATTTATGTTTCTATCGGCCCTTCATCTTTAATCCCAGTGTCTATGGCCTTACTCGCCCATCCATCTTGCATTGTTTCTCCATTATCTACTTTTATTCATAACGGGTCATCTTGTCCTCGTGCTTCACCTCCTTCAGCTGATCTTACTCAAGTGGAGGGTGAGCCTAATGAGTGATTTCAGGCTTCTAATGATGCGAGAGAGCGTCTATACAAGATGTTTCGTGAGTATCATCTTGGGGGTAATTTTCCTAGCGTTCCTTTAGATTTCCCCTCCCTCCTCGTGTTACAGATGACATTTTGACATCAGGTGTTTCCTATCCCAAGATATCATCTCTTTTATTATCATCATCTCTTGCCACCATTTGCACTCACAATCCATCTACTTTTGCTCCAGCAAGAACTTCTCGTGCTGAGACCCTACCGTTTAGCCCGGATAATGCTTTGGAAATTATGGAACATGGAGATTGGGGCGTCATTGATTATGCTGTTCAGACGTCGTCTAAGGTATACAATTAGTAAATATATTTCCCATTGTTTGTACTTTCATATTAATCATTTAACTTTTTGTTTCAGCTTTCTATTGCATGTTCCTTACTTTGCCAAGGGGGAGATGTTGAAGAATGAAGCTACTCAGGCTCGGGTCGCATGTCGTAGAGCTGAGGATATGAAAGCTTGGATGGTTTTGAGAAATGCGGAACTAGAGACCAGGAACGATGAGCTTGGTGATTTCTTGATAAATGAATTTTCTTTGCATATTAACTTAGAACGGGAATTGGACATATGTCGTTCTAAAAAAGAGGAATTTTGTGCTCGGTTGGGTCGCAAGTTGGACGAGTGTCACGCTTTAAAGTCATCAAGGCAAGTAACTTAGTAGAGTTGCAATCGGCCAAGGACCATCTTAAGGCCGCCCTGGACGGCATCACTTAGAGGATGCGAGACTTTGAGAGTTAGAAGACATGGTCTCCCAAGCTGAGGTGTCGATCAGCATATTTGAGGCTGACGCCATCCGTGAGGTGGAGCGTGCATCCTTAGTGGAGGTGATGGCGGAACTCAGAAGTCGATGGGATAACGATGTTCGTCAAGCTATGGATAGATTTCGGTCCTCTAACGAGTGTTCAAATGTTTTGTTTGAAGAGTTCAGGGCTGGGGTGGCTTGTGCTCGTGAGAAGGTGTTGAAGCATTTCCCGAGCCTGAACCTTAGCTTCCTTCCAGAAGTTTTACCGCCATAGGCGATACTTTACTTTGTATTTACTTTTGTAAAGCCTTATAAGTTGAATCCTTACTTCTTTGATATGATATTTGTTATTCCCAGTTTATACAGCTTTGATACACTTAAACTCTTATATCATTTTATATTAGTCGTGAGGTTCTAATTTGTCATAATATATTTTATGCTTGTATTCTGCCACATATGTGTTGTCGTGGAGTTTGGTTTGGCCGCGATACGTATTGTGTTTGCTTCCTCTCAGAAGAGCACAAGTTAATAGGCATTGTTGTGAGGTTCGGCCTCTCTGCATTTGGTAGCTGTACTTCTTATTTTCGCTTCTTTTAGAAGAGCACAAGTTTAGGGGTTAAAATCATTTTAGCAAACCGACCGAACTGAATCGAAAATGACCGGCTTGGTCGGTTCTTTATATGTGTTCGATCGGTTTGGTTTGGGAAAATGAGAGAATCGAAGTTTCAGTTCAGTTCAGAATTTTGTGATTTTCGAACCGAACTGAATCAAAACAAAACTTTGATTTTATATTTTTTTTCAATATATCATTTAAAAATAATGTAAAAAATTATTTTTAATTAATAATACTGAACCGAAGAACCGAACCAAACTGAACCAAAACTCACGGTTCAGTTCTTTTGACATGAACGGTTCAGTTCATTTTTATTGCCGAACCGAAGTTTCGGTTTGGTTTGATTTTTTACCAAAAAACTGACTGAGCCAAACTGTGAACACCTCTACACAAGTTAATATGCATTATCGTGGGGTTCAGCCTCTATACATTTGGCAACTATACTTCTTGTGTTCGCTTCCTTTGTAAGAGCACAAGTTCATATGCACTGTCGTGGTGTTCGACCTCTATAATTTGGTTTGGATAGATAGTCTATTTTTATATAATTTTCTCCTTCAATATGTTTTTTCTCTCTTGCTTTGTTGACATGCAACTTGTATCTAATCCAAGATCTATCTGCAATCAGATTGTTATTAGATATTGATAAATTGTAATTTTTGATATTTACAAATATACTCATATATTTTTAAATTTTCAAAAATTCACCTCATATATTAATAATTGCTGAAAATTACAATATTCCCTAGAGTTTGAGTTGTATCGAGATTCATCAATCTAATTAATAAATTAAAGATATCATTATCAATTAATTTATTAATTTATTTTTATTTACTAATTAACCAATAATTAAAAAATAATAAACTAATTAATTTCAATACATATTATCACACTTAACTAATTAAGTGGCATCACCCATCACATATAGGTGTAGGAAATATGTCTTGGCACCAAAATACATTTTGATCCAATTTACTTTGTTTCTCTATTCTTGTTCTCATGAACTATTTTTTAGACCGAATAGACTCACATGTACAAAGCTAAGAATTCAAATACCCAGTGAATTTATCACCATAAATGTCCAACCTATTTAATCCTGGCATCGTACGACTCCATAGGTTCGATGTCGAATCAACTCTTGATTCATGCGCGCTACATTTTTTGGTAATGTAAGTAAACTCTTTTTATTTTCACGGTCCATAGAATATTTTAACACAATACCCATCGTGGATATGAGTAACAAGAGCGGAATTTAAAATTATCATTTTACCCTTCTTGTTCTTATTTTCTCAACTCATTTATTGATCGTGAATAAGAAAGGCATAATAGCGAATTGTCTCATATAATTCATAAGTCTTAATCAATTACTCGATTCATTGAATACGTGGCCAGTTTGATTTATTCACACGCCCATCAATAAAGCATAAGGTGATATTATTATTTTTCCAATTCAACCACGAATTTTCATATTTATGAATCACGTAACTCCAACTTAATTGAATTATAATCCCAACAGCCGAGATATTTTCCTTAAATTCGAACTCACTCATTTGACATATCAAATATTACAACTAACTAAGTCAAGCTACGTATTCACCTCAGGATTAAGATACTTACAAAAATACCTTTAAGGTGTAACAATTAGAGCTAAGTAAACATTTTTGGGCTCTAAACTAATTTGTTAGTGGTCTATTCAACATGTTCATAACATGTCTAGGTTAACCATTTAAGTCTCCACTCCCATGCCCCAAGACTGGCATTCATTGGTTCAACCTAACAGTTGTAATCGGATTCCATTGCCCAGTCAATCCTAAGACTGTGAATAGTTCATCTAGAGACGCATCTGTCTTCACTCTTCGTTCATTGATGAAAGTTCAAGGACTTGAGTAATCTATAAACATACTTTAATAAAATTTTCAATTTATTCATAAAAATTCAATAATACTAATGTATGAGAAATAACTAAATACAAATAAATATGCATTACACGTTACGTTATGGACATATTCCAACAATCTTCCACTTGGACTAAAGTAAACGTATACAATCTCTTATCCCCAAGCCCTTCAGATGACCATAAAAAACTTTACTACTTAAAGTTTTCATAAATGGATCTGCAAGGTTGTTGACCATCAAAATATGTGTAACCTCAACGTCTCCACATCAAACAATTTCTCTAATAAGGTGATATTAATGTTCTATGTGTTTGGATCTCTTATGGCTTCCAGGTTCCTTAGAATTCACTACAGCCTCACTGTTATCACAATAGGAAGGCTTAGCGTCTGAAACAACTTCCAGAGTTTTCAAGAACTTCCTAAGCCTTACAGCCTCTTTTCCAGCTTACAAGCTACCACATATTCAGCTTCAATGGTAGAATCAGCAATGCAAGATTGCTTGATACTTCTACATACAACTGCTACACCGTTCAAGATGAACACTGATCCTGAAGTGGACCTCCTAGAATCCTTGTTTTCTTGTATATCGGAATCAGTATACCAGGTCATATTAAGGACATGCTTGACGGCATTTTAGTGCTCGATTATAGGATTAGATTGGGAATGACTCACCATGCCTACGGTATAGCAAATGCCTGACCTAGTGCAAAGCGTTGCATACGTGAGACTTCCTATGGCTGAGGCATAGGAAATCTTTCTCATGTTTTCCTCTTCTTCAGGGTTCTTAGGAGCTACTCCTTGGAGAGGTTGACTCCATGTCTAAAACAAAGAAATTCTTTCTTAGAGTTTTATATACTGAAGCGATCCAACACCTTATCAAGATAAGATGTTTGAGACAGTGCTAATTGTTTGTTCTTCCTATCTCGAAAGATCTGAATACCTAAGACAAATGCAGCTTCTTCAAGATCATTCATATCAAATTGCTTTGCAAGCCAAATCTTGTTATTAGATAATTTTCCTACATCATTCCCAATGAGTAAAATATCATCTACGTACAAGGGCTCATCCACTCTGTTCAGAACCATAATTCGTAACAGTTTCATCGAATCTAATATTCCACGACCATGACTCTTGCTTAAGTCCATTAATGGACTTCTACAGCTCACAAACTTTTCCCTCTTGGCCTTCCTCCATGAACCCGTCCAGTTGAGCCATATAAATGCGCTCATCAAGATTGTCATTCAGAAATACAGTTTTGATGTCCATTTACCAGATTTCATAATCAAGGGTAGTAGCAATGGATAAAAGGAATCGGATGGATTTAAGCATGGCCACCGGCGACAAGGTATCCTTGTAGTCTATACCTTCCTTTTGAGTGTAGCTCTTAGCTACAATCCTAGATTTAAATGTCTCTACATTCCCATCTAGACCTTTTTCTTCTTATAGATATGTTTGCATCCTATGGGTTTTACCCCTTCAAGAGGATATACAAGCTTCTAGATTCTGTTCGAGTACATCGAATATATCTCAACGATCATGGATTCTTGTAATAAGTTTACTTCAGGACTAGCCATGGCCTCTAAGTAGGAGATATACCTCTCAGGTTGTCTCACAACCCTCCCACTATGTTGAGGCTTCATAGCTGTGGCTCTTCTATTATTGAATTAAAAACAATTTCTGATTGGGGAGTCGGTGTCCTCCCACTTAATAATTCCTCTAAAACAGTTGTGCTTCTCGACTCTACACTTTTAATGTAATCTTTTTAAAGAAAATGAGCATTCATACTAATGAATATTTTATGGTGAGTCGTACTATAGAAATATACCCCTTCGTTCCTTTAGGATATCCTACGAACATGTATAATTCTGAACGATTGGCCAACTTGCTTGTCTTTGATTTTAGATCATGTACTGGACACTCCCATATTTTAAAATGGTTAATAAATGACTTTCGTCCATACCATCTTTCGTATGGTGTACCAGGCACCATTTTTTATGGAACTTGATTCAAAATATATGTCGATATTTTCAAGGCATATCCATAGAAGGAATCTGGGAGAGATGAGTAACTCATCATGGATCTAGCCATATCCATCAGAGCTCGATTCATTCTCTCTGACACGCCATTTTGCTGTGTCGTACCATGTGTTGTAAGCTGAAAAAGAATATCTTCGCTTTCATTGGACCTCTTCTCTATTTCTTCTTAGAGCCAGAGGTGGAAGGTTTTCTTTCAGTAAAGTTAGCCTCTTCATACTTCCTCTTGCCCTTCAAAAACAGTGTCTCGGCAGCTTGCAGCTCATTCATGAGCTCAGGAAGCACTACTACAAAAACGGGGTTAGATGACAGGTAAAAATCATCATTATAACTCTATATTGACGGTTGACCGGCTGTCATCTATCGGGCTTTCATATTTAGTCATTTAAAAAAAACCGTCATTATAATGGTGTACAATGACGAGGAATCCCTGTCATCGTAGGTACCGTGAAAAGCAAATATATGACGGAGATTCCCCATCATCTAAAGTTACTCCAAGTAGACTTTAGATGACAGGGAATCCCCGTCATCTAATGTCTAAATTTTTTTTTAAACTGTCATGGAAAGACAAAAAATGCCTTTCTATGACAGCTTTTTTCATTAAAAAACCTCCCCACGACATATTTTTTATATACATTAAATTACCTGTTGCATACATATTGATTATAAAATAAATCATTTGAAACTTGAGGAAAGTATCTACAATGTTAAGAACACTATAATATAGATGTTGATAAGCTTAAAAAATTGATAGTAAAATACTTTGGAGTGAGATAGTAACAAATAAAGGAATATAAACTCAATTTGCACAACATAATAGCAGTAAGCTAGCCTGTAAAAGCAACATTCATGACTTAGACCAGTAATGTAAAATAAGTAGGAATAAGGGACAAGTACTGTAAAGAAATCTTTTATCCGTTAAGTTATACACTTCTATATTATTGATATTAAGAAAAGAATAAAAAGAGATGGTATAGGTAGTGGGGAGAGAGAATTTCTTATTCGTAAAATGAAAGCCAATTTTCCATTTAAAGATGGTGAATATCCAAACGATCATGTCATTTATAAGTACCATTGCTTATCTTGCAGTTAGTCTGTCCTGATGATCATACCGGAGGTGCTAATCAAGAAAATCGATGGCCAGCATTTGAAGAATCAATGTCAATTGAAAAGAATTCTTGCATTTAGTAACGGTAGACGTTCAATCCCCAGATAAAAGAAAGATAGGGTTACCTCTGGAGAAACTAGATGTTGGTTATCCGCATTAATAAACTTAGACCAAGACTTCTTGCTGTGTCTGTAGAAGATAATTAGATGGATCAATATATGTAGAGCAAATGATTGCAAGCAATGATTATCATCACAAGCAACAATTCTAAGGAAAAATTAAAGGATTAGAACATCGTAGATAGAAGTTAAACAAATTCAGCCTTCAACTAAAATCTAAATTGGTTCATGTAGAGAACCAAACGCACCTCCCAACAAGCACACCAAGCTGAGGATCAAGCTCCAAATGATATTTATTCAGGTAAGCATTCAACTCATCAGTCCCAAGTACCTGAGAAATACAAGACCACTAGACTCACATATCACAGAAAAAAGGTACAATACACACTTATCTACAATAGAAGTGTCAACAAACTACATGCTACATTATATTACCTTGGAAATTTTGACAAGTTGGTCGTGGTTGTCATGACCATAAAAGAATGGCTCCTTGAAAAATATCTACGTTATTATTAAGTTCAGTAAGCAAAGTATTAACCAACCAAAACATAAATTTCATTTAAAAAATCAATAGCTTGACATGCATAAAACATAATCCTTACCATTTCAACAAACATGCAACCAAGACTCCACATGTCCAAAGAATAATCGTAATCTTGCAAATCAACTAAAAGTTCAGGACCTTTGAAGTATCTAAGGATAAAAGAAAGGCAAAAGTTTAGTATTTCCACCAAATTTTGCATACCTCGAAAGATGTATACAAGGTAATGATGGTCTTTATAATCTTAAAACATGCAAATAAAATCAACAATTCAGCATGCCATATAAGACATGGCATCCTTGAGATAGCGGCATCTTCGTAAATCATATAATAAAGCAGGATGCCATACTCCGTGTCAGTGTCAAGGGAATTAAAGTTATAACATGATTTCCTTTTTAATAAGAAACTGAACAGCATTATATCAACATTTTAAAAGATCTAAATCCATTTCTTTTATTAAAACCATAAAACTATTGGCAAGCTAACAACTATTTATTGGTTACACCCAAACAGAGAGAAAATTTGTGACAAGCAAAACTCTAAAGATCCCTAAAGCTTAATTACCTGAGGTTAAGTAGGAAATTGTGGGAATGTACTAGGGCTACAAAGGGTCATTTCGGGGATCTAAAATGGTATGCGAGGAAAGGGTGAGAAGAGCCAAATCTGTTGATGCACTGTGAATGAAGAATTTACGTTGATGTTACTAAAAGCAAACTTTATTATATTTATGTCCAATGAAGAGAAATAATAGAAAGTTGCAAGGACTAGTATGCAAATTGCAACATTGAACTTACCTCGTTGGCTAAAATGTGATCTATATTGACATTCAGTTCGGGATTGACAATGGCGAGTTTCTTGATAAAAAATGCAAAATTCAATATTGACTTCATAAATATGCAAAAAAGATTTCTACTCTTGTATCCTCTAATATGGTATTCTTAGAAATTTTGAAGTAGCTATTAAAAAATCGGTTAATTTGGGACGTGTCTTAAACTTAAATAAGAAAATGACTGAAACTTAATGGATTGCAAAAATGGTCGAATTCTTTTAAACTATGAAAATTTGTGTACAGGGACATATTTATGTATTGTGAGTACAAATTATCTACTATGTGTAAACAATTACATAGTATAGGTACATATTTCTATACGATTATTTTTTGAGGTATGTGGAATTGTACAATGATGTTTTTCCCGTGAATTTTTAAACATTTAAAATTCGATCATTTTTGCAAACAATTATTTTCCAGCTAATTGCTAAAACATTTTAAAAATGGACTATTCATTACAATATCCATTGTAAATATGATAATTAGACGGAGGTAATGGTATACTATAAAGAACACATTTTCAAAAAAAATCAGTGAATTTGCTTCAAAGTTCCCTAAAATATATTATACAAACTATTCAGGGGGGAACATGAAAAAACAATTCAAATTCAAGACAAATAGCCTATAACAGACCAGATTGCAAAATATTGTACCTCAACCTGTTGTTGCAGCGATTGCACATATTTGATAATTTCATCAAGCATTACAGCCTTTCCCGTTATCTATCGAAGTAAAGGAGAGTAAACTGAATTAGTATCCAAAATCAACATGGGGAATCAAAGATTTCTTTGGGTTAAAAGATTAAAGATATAAAGAAACAAAGAATTACAAGAATACAAGGGGCATTACCACATGTATTACAAAACAAAATGGAACTGGAGAACCAGACGAACAAAGAAAGCAAGCACTACCCACTCTCTACTTCTCGATCTATTTCTAAAGACAATCAAAATGAGTTTCCAATTCCTTTGCAGTCTGAGATTTGTCTCAGAACTCTTACAGCCCTAACTATACCAGCTTTGAATTGTAACTAATAATAGAAGATGGTTGTTAATTAAAAAAGAGCCCAACAAAGCAGAATTCACACTTTGTCTTTGACTGTAAGAGCAAAATAATGTAGCATACCAAAGTACCACACTAGCACATGCCTTGGTAACTCCTTTACAATTAAAGTTGGAATTAATTCGTAGATTTGATAGTCTCTACAACAGAAGCCAAGGTATAGACATGTTAATAATAACAATGTAAATGCCACTTGTCAGTCATAAAGGCTTTGAGCTTAGAAACTACCAAATCCCTCACTAAGCAACAAGAAGCTAAGATCAAAGTCTAAAGCAACAATTTTAACTATTTCATATTCTGCCAGATTAGCTAACTATATCAATTTCAATAAAAATGAGCTTCATCCAATTTTCAAAGAAAATAAAACCCTTTGAAAGATATTTCACCTTAATTTACTTTTACTGCCCAAATTCAATCACAGAGAATGCCAAATAAGTGTATGTATGGAAAGGGGAACTTATCATATGGTTGAAGCAACTTTAATACAGATTTTGACAGAAAAAATGTTGAGGATTAAGTTGTGCCACTGGTAGGGGTGTTCATGGTAAAGAGTTGTCATGGTGAGCAATGTGGAATATTTAGGCTTCAAATATTTGATTCCATGGGGAAAAACATATAATCAGAGCAGATAGAAATGAGAAACGTACAGTGAGGGAAATGATGCCAGTGATAAGGTCAGTCTTAATAATGAGACCAAGATGGGTGCCTTGAAAATGCAACATGTTCCATGAAGGGGGATTTAATCCTTCTTGCGATTTTCCAATCTGCAAAAACATAACAACAGAATAGACATAAGCAGATGATGAAACAACTGAGAGGCTAGTGACTAGTGTCTATTATTGCATTTATATATAACTATTAATGAAAAGTAAAGAAAGAAAAAGGCTATTTGCACCGACGATAGACCCTTGACCTCCACCTCAATCACCGACGATAGACTCTCGACCTCCACATCCTTCAAAGATGACAGACCATTGACCTTCACCTCCTTCACAGACCCTCAATCCTCTTTGTCTCTCATAGATCTCAAACCTCTTCCCTCAAAACTTTTGTCTCTCGTAGATCTCTCTCTCTCTCTCTCTCCCTCTTACTATTACTCTCTCTCTCTCTCTCTCGCTTACTCTCTCTCTCAAAGCCTTGTCGTAAATCTCTCTCTCTTTCTCAAAGTTCTCTGTCTCTCGCAGATCTATCTCTCCCATAACATAACTTTATATCTCTCACGAAGCTTCTCTGTCATTCTCGTATCTCCCATATTTCAGATTTGGTTCTCAAGAAGCTTCTCTACCTTTCTCATCTCCCTCTCTCTCTCACATCCCAGATTTGAGACATTCTCGAAATTCTCTATTTTTGCCTTTGTTCGAACATTCGAGAGCCAGATCTCATTGCCACAGAAGAGTTGGTAATGGAGTAGAAGTATATCTAGTTGTTTTGGTTCTCTCCTCTCTCTCTCTCTCCCTCTTCCTAGATCTGATCGCCAATACCTGCCCAAAGAAAAATAAAACATAGTAAAAGTAATATTAGGGTTAGATTGGTTATATATGATGGTATTTTCATAAATAAAATGAACTTTGAGGTATTTAGTAAAAAATTTTACACCATCAAACAATGACAAGTTGTTTTTCACTGTCATTAGAAGAAGTTATAATGACAGACCAACCATTAGCTATCAAAATAGATAACACATTGATGACAGCTAATTTTTGAGTTACCCCATCCTTCACCATTTTTCTTTGATAGATTTTAGAAGATTGTCATTGTATCATAAATGTGGTCGTCATCTAAAGCCAAAATTGTAGTAGTGAAGTGAGTACTTCATCTTATTCATCGAATAATTAAGCTTGAAGTTCTCAAAGGTACTAGAAAAAGTCTCTAGGATCGTATCCACATGAGTCTCACCATCGAGACTCTTCTCATTTGGTTAACGCTCATATGTCTCCACATCTAACTTAACCAATCACCAAAGGTTTTGGTCACCTTGGCCCCATTGACTATTCCAATGTACTTCAGTCTAACTGTTTAACCAACGCATTGACTCTTAAAATTTGTTATGGACTAACAGTTCATCTATAGGACGGTCCTACCCCACCACTTTCTTTAGAAGCCTTAGCTTCTCAAGCAACTCGATGACTCAATGTGACACGACTCCAAAGTTTCTTCCATTGAAGACAGGACCGCTATGAGCGGTTCTAAACCATTTCTCATGGCACGATCAAGTTCGCGTTGGAAACCTTGGGAACGTTTCAACGTAAACGACCCTCCCACTTAATTTTTGAAAAAAATTAGATTTTTGGTTGTTTTTCAAAATATAACTTTTATTAATTTGAAAAACGTGATGAAATTTATAAATCATTTATTAATTTTAAATCTCAATTTAAAATCATAACCATTATAAAATTCGCATTGCAATTAAATTATTGCCATTATAAATTGATTTACAATGTTGCATGTACATGCTACATTTTAATTTGATATTTATATATCCCTAGTTCTATATGACATTTTATATGATGATGCGCGATTAAAATTAAATCATATATCCAAAATTAACCTCCTATTGGCTCATTTCTAATTACAACCCAAAAAGAATAATAAATAAATTACAAATTAATTTATGAACTAATCTTCATGGCGTCTGCAATTTCCTCCTTCATCTTCATGTTGTCTCATTATTTGTAACTCATTACAAAATATCAGCCCCTTATTTTTTTTTATTTTGATAAATAAATTACCAAGTAATTACTAATTGATTTATATCTAAAAAAATTTAAAATAAATAACAATTAATAAGTCTTGAAAAATTACCGAATTAAATTAAAAAAATATAGGGACTAAAATGAGTCTGTAATCAAATTTCAAAATTTAAATTTTAAAAACCTTAGGTTTCCAAAAACCCTAGGTTTCTAAAACTTGCAGGTTTCCTAAAACTGATTAGGCAAACAATTGTACAAGAGACAACAAAAGGCAGTAGGATGGGCGACATGACAGGCGGCAGAGGCGGTGATGGACGTTGGAACAGTACCGGTGATTGGTGGAACAGTATCTCTGGCGTGAACAGTGTTCCCGTGATTTCTCGGTGGCTATCCGGTGACTTCTCGACAGCGGTTTCTAGTGACGGTTTTGAGGCGACGACAATTTTACATCAAATTTATAAAATTACAACTTTTGCAACAAAATAAATTATATAAAACTCAAATCCGTCGTACATCAATTCTAACTGGAAATAAAAACGCCTAGAGTTAATAGTTAGGGATCAAATCACATAACACATTCAAAATAGTTTTGAATCTACCGTATAAAATCATATGCAAATATCCACAAAATTCATAATGCGTTCGTTTCAAATATCAGTATGCGTAATCAAGAACATATTGCTTTGATACCAATTACTAGGACCAGTTGGTTTTAACAATTAATTAAAAACAAGTTTGAACCACGAACGGTTCGTGGGCGGAATATCAAAAAAAAATTCCAATCAACTTATTTAATCAAATTAAATAACTTAAAACCAAATAACGTGTGATTATGCATATACGATATTAAACGAGAAGATAAGGTTAGAAATAATTTTTCACATATACCTTGTATCAGAGAATTTTTGAACTGGCAGAATTCCTTCGAGCATTCTTCGTGTTCTTCAAGTTTCGGGATCCAAATCACGCACTTGAACTCCAAGAACGATTTGTAATTTCATCCACCAACAACCACCCGTTAATTTTAGAAATATATCTCACGAGAATTTTGTGTAAGAATTTGAGTTTGGACTCTCAAAACGATTGAAGAAAAAACTGTATCTAATCCAATATCTATTTGTAATCATATTACTATTAGATATTGATAAAATGTAATTTTTGATATTTACAAATATATTCATATATTTTTAAATTTTCAAAAATTTACCCTATATATTCATAATTGCCAAAAATTTTAATATTCCCTAAAATTTGAGTTGTATCGAGATTCATCAATCAAATTGATAAATTTAATTGATCATTATCAATTAACTAATTAATTTTATTTTATTTACTAATTATCTAATAATTAGAAAATAATAAACTAATTAATTTCAATATATATTATCACACTTAACTAACTAAGTGACATCACTCATCACATATAGGTGTAGAAAATATGTCTTGGCACCAAAACACATTTTGATCCAATTTACTTCGTTTCTCTATTCCTGTTCTCATGAGCTACTTTTTAGACTGAATGGACCCACATGAACAAAGCTAAAAATTCAAATATAGATTCTCGACCTATTTAATCATAACAGCGTACGACTTCACTATAGGTTCGATGTCAAATGAACTCTTGATTCATGCGCGTTAGATTTTTTGTTGGTGTAAATAAACCCTTTTTTTTATTTTCACGGTCCATAGAATATTTTAATATAATATCAATCGTGAATATCATTAGAAAGAGTGGAATATAAAACTATCATTTTACCCATCTTGTTATTATTTACTTAACTCATATATTGATTGTGAATAAGAAAGACATAATAGTGAATTGTCTCGTACAATTCACAAATCTTAATCAATGACTCAATTCATTGAATACATGGTCAGGTTAATTTATTCACACACTCATCGATAAAGCATAATGTGATATTGTTGCTTTCACAATTCAACCATGAATTTTCATATATGTGATTCACGTAACTCCAACTTAATTGAATTACAATCCCAACAGTCGATGTGTTGCCTGCCAATTCGAATTCACTAATTTGACATATCAAAGATTACAACTAACTAAGTCAAGTTAAGTATTCATCTCAGGATTAAGGTAATTGTGAAAGTACTCTTAAGGTGTAACAATTAGATTTAAAACTAAGTAAATGATTTTGGGCTCTAAACTAATTTGTTATTGGTTTATTCAACATATTCATAACATATCTAGGTTAACCGTTTGAGTTCTCACTCCCATGCCCCATGACTGGGATTCATTGGTTCAACCTAACAGTCATAATCGGATTCGATTGCCCAGTCGATACTAAGACTGTGAATATCGTTCTGAACTTTCTCAGAAGAGTTCATCTGGAGATGCCACTGTCCTCAATCTTCGTTCGTTGATGAAAGTTTCAGGACTTGAGTCATTTATAAACACAATTTAATAGAACTTTCAATTTATTCATAATAATTCAATAATGCTAATGTCTGAGAAATAACTAAATACAAATAAATAGCTATTACATGTTATTTTAAGAACATACTTCACACTGAGGTGCTTGATTCCAAAGCTTGAACAGAAATGGTTGAACTTTGAGTTGTCAAACTACTTTTGTTATCAGTTACCACTACATAGGGTATGCCAAACTGACAAATAAGGGTCTTCCAGATGAAGCTTGTAGTCTTTTGCTCCGTGATGATCGCAAGCAGTTCTGCTTCAGCCCATTTGGTGAAGTAGTCTACTGTTACAACAGATAAATAACTATATTCTTTCCCCTTATTTTTAAGCCCTCATTCAACATTTTTTTCAAATCTATTTTCTCACCATGAAGGAAGGAAATCTGCTTCATTAATAATTTTTTTTGCTTTCTGTTCATAGTTAAAAAATCTGCTTCATTCTGTACCCAAAAAATGACTCTGAAAAAAAAATTGCTTCTTTCCTACTGTAAAAAAAACTGCTACACAAAAAAAAACATGCACCTAAAAATGGCTTTCATATATTCATTATCACATAAATTCACAAAATGTACAGATCTAACCAAAACAGAACAGAAATCGAGCAAATCCATAATAAAAATCAACGACAACATAAATCGAGCTAATCTAAAACATAAATCAACGAACCCAGAATAAAAACCAACGAGAACATAAATCGAGCCATATATGTCAATTATCACCGAAATAGAAAACAGAAATCGGGCCATAAAAATCCAGAATTGGATGAAAAAATTGAATAATTGAAATAGAGTACATACCTGAAAAAATTCCTCAAGAAATTTCGAGCTCTTTGACCCCCAAATCTGGCCAAGAAATCCAACCCTAGCCCTTTGTCGCGCGATGAAACATTTCCCTTTGTAATTTTTTATTTAGGTTTAGGGGTGTAAAACACACGAAGTAAAAGTAAAAAAAGAGAAACGATTAACTTCACTTCCGTTAACAGACCTTTAACGGAAGTTAACGGCCATTAGGCATGTGCCACACACCTGCCTTTTAAGGTAATTTTTTACAAAATTTCTAACGAGATGGTATATTTTGCAGTTTAGTCAAAGTGCATGTATATAAAAATACTAAAAAAAAGTTGAGTGATATAGTTTACAGTTTAGTCAGAATGCAGGAGTGTATTTTATATTTTAACCATTAATAAATATTTATATATTTACGCTGATTTCCTCATTATACATTTTCTATCTTTTTATTAGCACGTTACCGCAAATATCGTTGCATGCAATATAGATCTAATGTTGAGTTGGTACAATACATTATTTACACATTTACATACTCATGTATATATCTTATAATTAGTAACTCATCACAAGTTGAAAAGCTTATGTGTAGTTTTTTTATGAAGTGTTTTATATACTTTGTGTTAATTAATAGTTTTTATATGTAGGAAAAAGAACAAAACTTCAAATTTAAAAAAAAAATTCATGTGTCTAATTGTTCCATTTGTAAAAGAAGGCAGGCAAAATTAAAAACAATATTTACATAAACATCCAATGAAGATCAAACTTTAGGGTTTTTCCACGTATTCAAAAACAATAACCTAAATTTTTTATTCAGTTACCAATTAGATAAGAAACTGTCTTGAATTGTTAGTGGTTACTCATCTCACCCACTCCACATTTAAGTTATCAAACATTATATTTTTCTAATTCTCCCTTGTGCTCAATTTGATAATTTTATTTTATTGGATGTCCTTATCACTCTATAAATGTTAAATTACAATATTATAGTATGAGTGTGAGAGTTTAAACATTGTACAAATTCATGTTACGTCTAATTTCATAAATGTCACTTGTGTTGTATTTTCTTTTTATCAAAACACCTACTTGTATTTACACGAATGTTGACATATTAAAGCAACTTCATGAATGCTTCTTGAAAAATTTGAATCTAGATATAAATATACGGAAGTACAACGTAAATAAAAGTGCTTCTCAAATAAAATTCGAACATTAAAAATTTTATGAGCAGCTAACAATGTTTTTCAAGAGAAAATTTCTAATATTTATTCATGGAGTATTAAGCCTGTAGTACCTCTTCTATCATTAGATGTTATGCATTTATTTTAATTTAAAGAGCTCATTCATTCCATTTTCTTATAATATAAATAAAATATTATATTTTAAGCATATATAACAACAAAATATTGAGTTTTTTGCACTTCAGGAACAATGTAAAAAAGTTGTCTTCCGAAAACTTAACACTCTTTTGACTTGGAAATTTATGAACTTATTATTAGTTTTTCAATAATCAACTATCAAAATAATAATGATTTTGATAATATTATTTCCAAATACAATAAAAGTGTTTTCAAGTGGAGAAAATAACTTAATAAATGGTAGATTAAGTAGATTTTTAGACTGATTATAAGCTGTCTCAGAGGCATGCTGGAAAAATCTCCCATCCATGAAAACAAAAATTGAGAATATTCGGAGTTGCAACAAAAACTTAAAAAATTTAAGAAATTAATGTCAACATTATTATTCCTATTATATAAATCACAACCTCCTCAGGCTCAGTCTCCACTTTAGATTTGTTTTTTTCCCAAGGTGGTGCACTTAAATTTTTTAACATTATCACTGTTTCTTAGTGTCGTTAATCCAATCCAGCATTATATACTGATTACGTATCTAATTTCTCTAGCAACCTCTCATGATTCCTGTCGTTCGTAGAACTATTTTGCCTAATTAATTAGTTTCATTTGTTTTGATTTTGTAAAAATCATTTTTTATGATTCAAGGCAAAGTTATTTTTTGTCAAAGGAGGACAAGAGAATTTGCAAGGATCAGTATTATATAGAGCTAAAGTTTTATTATAATCATCTGAAGCTAATATGAAGCTACAACGTCAGTTAAGTTACAATTATTCTTTGCTAATTATACTTCAAAAACACAATGGAGCTGGTGAAAAATGATAAGCAAGACGGTATCAATTACATTATTTCACCAAAGGATACAATGGATGTGGTGAAAAAATTATAAGCAAAAAATAAATCAATCAATAATGAAAAATTACAGAAATTACAGCAAATATCATTTATGTCAAGTTTTAAATTGTTACAGAAATTGAAGCAAGAAATTGTGTAACTTTTACACCTCTACTTAGGTTTATGTTAATTTTTTTAAATTGTTAGAAATCTGTCATTTCTATTTTATTTTTAATTAATTGTTTTACGCTTGGACCAAATCACCCTTATCCCACTAATTAACTTTCCTACATTTAAGGTATTGGGGTTTAACTGTTTTTAGATATTTTAGTTTAATTTATATTTTTATCAATATATTTAATCTAGCTTATGTTTATAAATTTTAAATTTACTATCTCTAATTAAGGTAGTTATTTTTCTATATTTATGATAACTATCCTAACTTTTTATTTTTCATATATTTCAGTTGTAAGATGACTTCTTTAGTGTTAATTTTTATTTTAATTATTATTTTTATTAATATACTCAAGGGAGTTTCATTTTTTTAATTTCAAAAAAAATTCTTTATATGTACGTTAATAGATATTTATGGTGAGAATATGTCATGCTAATACGCGATGACTTAATATGTTAATTAAATACTTACATCATTCAACAAAATATAATCAACGTAAATACTCATTGACACTGAGAATATAAAGAATTCATGAAGACATTGTATTCATGTTAATACATAGTTACACAAAGATAAAGTTACATACTTATTAACAAAATTACAATCATTGTAAATATACATTTATAATTAAACCATGTTAATTGCCTATATGAGATTAACTATTTACATGTAAATAAAGATGTGTTAGTGGGTTTTTTGGGGGGAGAGGGGTGGAGGGGGGAGAGAGAACATTTGAATTTAGCGTATTTATAATATTTGAATTTAAACTCCCAATTTTTAAGCTACTAACTCAATGCAAAATGGGTATTTAGGACATTTTCAATAAAATTGATAAAATATAACTTTTTAAAGTTCATGACAAAAATTTAATAAGGATCTACTATATTATCAAGTCCTCTAAGTTTGACGAAAATTAAGCATGAGCAACAGGCCGCAGGACAGCCCCGCTTGGGAATCGTTGACCAGTCACCTGGACTCGCTGGTCCCAGCCCGAGGCCGAAACCACATCACAGTTCCAGCCCACGGTCATGGAACCAGGATGGTTCTTAGCATTGGTCAACTAGGCCTTGGCCCGTTGGGAATTTGTCCCCGTCGCGTCTAGCAAGGAGAAGGGGGCCCTTGAAAGCGCCTGGCATGGGCTCAAGGCCCCAACAGGGCCTTTCCCCACGGGCCTGCGGGAGGAGCTTCAGGATGGGCTCTCTGAGCTGGATAGCCAGACAGAACAAAACAAACCAAAAAAAAATTCACACAGATCCTAAGAGTTAGACCCAACTGTATGCGAAAGCTAGTTATTATCAAAGTACTATACAACGAAAATTTTCAGGCTAACACAAGATATCATGTGTACAAACTACAAAGTGTATTGGAAGAACAGTTAGCAACAAAAAATTTGGTGTCCCACTTCTTCCAAATCAAGTGTGTATTCCTAAAAGGAAAGTCAACCTCCCAAGCATGAGGTAGGAACCAATTTATAAGCTGTGTTCATGAGTTGCACCTGAAATGAAATGACCACACTTCCTAACGTCACTTCACCTCGTAGATGCCTAGTAAAAAACCCACAGTTTGCAAAATGACTGTCCACTGATTCTCCATTGCCTAGGCAAAGCACGCACACGAGCATAATCATATTCCACCAACAAGATTTTAATGTCGTGTGTGTTTTTTAACAGGATCCTTCATGGAACACGACAGATCGTGTCATCATAATCCCAAATTTTGTAAATGCAAAAAAAAACACACATTTTAAACATTTTGTTCAATATATGATAATGGTGCAGATAGACGACCGAACTTTGCTGCGGTCGGAGTACAAACGGTAGACGATCAACTTCCCAAATTTACTAGTAATCCCCCCCCCCCCCCCNCCCCCCCCCCCCCCCCCGTGTGTAGAAACTCCATGGAAGATGAACCCATCAGCTCCGTATTCCAATCCCCCTTTCTTCAACCTTCTTCCCCAAAACCCTAATCCTAACGTTATATCTAACCTTAATTCTAACTGTAACCTGTTTTTCTCTGAACATCAAAATCTTCCTCTTCAGGACTTGCCCTCTACACTCTCATCCCTCAACAACCTCATTCAACTATCCCATCAAACCCTCCACTCTCTCTCCAATCTCAAACTTTTTGAGACCCCAAATGGTACAGAAGCTTGCAATCTCATTCCATGTTCTTTCAATCCCCACCACCGTGTTCCCCCACATTCCCTCTTCCGACATTCCCTCAGCTGCTCCTCTCTCCAACCTCCTCTTGACCCTACCCACCCTCTTCAAACCCTTCATTACCCTAAGACCCTTGTATCCTCTAATCAATTGCTTAATGAAAACCGTTTTCGTCAGGAATTGCCTGAATCCGGTGCTGATCTCTGCTTCTCTCTCAACGATTATGTTGATTTTGGTACCAACTTCTTCTACCTTGATTGCCCTGGCGCGGTTAGCTTGTCCGAACAAGATGGTATGTGTAAGATTTTTACGCTTCCCCGTATTTTAGCTACTGAATGCGCTAATTTCTCCGGTAGTGCTGATAGAGAGATGAAGGGTGCGCAGAAAGAGTGTTTTAGGATACTTCCGTCTGAGCTGTGGGCTCTTAGAAGTGAGGTGGAAGCATGGAATGGGTACCCACATTGGTATTCCTATAGCGTTCTGTGCGCCATATTGAGATCACAAATAGTTAGAGTGTCCCATCTGGAGACATGGGTAATTGCTACTTCGCCCCGTTATGGTATAGTGATGGATGTAGCTTTGACGGGTCATATACTTTTGCTTTTCAAGCTATGCTTAAAGGCAATTATGAATGAAGCGTTAAGTTTCTCAGAGACCTTGGATAAGAGAGATCTGAAGGAGGGTGATGCAGCGATGAGTTCCACGAGGCTGAGTTTTAAGTGTCCCATTTTGGTGAATGTATTAGCATGGTTAGCATCTCAGCTCTCAATTCTGTATGGAGAAATGAATGGCAAGCATTTTGCTATTGAATTGCTTAAGCAATGCATATTACATGCAACATTTGGTTTGTCATTTTTCCCCTTGGAAGAAGAAAATGGATCAGGAAAATCTACTTTTGAGGGATCTCATAATTTGAATGCTAATGGTGGAGATATTAATGATGGAAAATTAGAAAAATCAATGGATGAAAGTGGAAACCGTTATTCGTATATGATGGGGGAGGAAACTGATACTAGTGGCATGATCATTGTATCTCAAGTGGCGGCAGCAGTAGCAGCATTGCATGAACGGTCCTTGCTTGAAGTAAAAATCAAGGGGTTAAGGGTTTCTCAACCACTTACGAAGTACCAGCGGTAATTTAGCTTCTCATTTTCTCTTCATATCATACTCATTTCTTGTCAATCGTGATACAATATGTTTGAACCCACAGCAACTTGATCATCTTTTCCCCTTTCTTTGATATTTTAACTCCACTCGTCCTATGAATATCTTATTCTTGATTCCTTTTCTTATAGGAAAGTAATTGTATCTCCCCACTGTTTGTTATTGTAATTTTGCCCACTCAATCAATATCTCAGCTATTATTTCAAATAGAACCTGCAATGTTCTTCCAAAACTCCGGAGATTCTTTTCTTATAAACACTCTGCTCATGTGCTAAGGATTCAGATTTAATTTGTTTATAACTCATGCATTTACTTGTATGGCATATGATCGAGTCAATGATGATAGCTGAGAGTAGATAGAATCTCTTCCTCTCTTTTTTCTCTAGGTTTTACAGGGAGATTCTTATGACATGTTCACTCATCAATAGGTTTTGGTTCTTTTAACAATGTCTCATGCTCCTCGTGAACTGTTAATTGCGACTTGTAATTTATATAGATTTTTGTTGAGGCTTTCTCTTGTAGATTTTCTTTCAGAAAGCATATTGTTTAATTAACTTTCTTTCCTTTTGAGCATGGTAATTTATTTGTTTTTTGATCGATAAGCATAGTAATTTATTGTTCTCTTGCTCACTTTTTAGATCTTATTTGATGTATGAGTTCATGTTTTGTTTTTCAAAAAGATGTACTAGAATTGCATTTATCGTACTCGTTTTCAATGTAACATACTTCATTTTTCATTTTAATTGATGAAGCTTTTGTATGAATTTAGATAGTGCAAAGCGACTTTGTGATATACAGGATACTTCTCCACGTAGATCATAAGATACTTTGTGATTACAAATGTCATGTTGAAACGTTAATTTCTATTCCCGCGTCTGCGCATTCATATATATGTAAAATAGAAAGGTATTCCAATCTTGAGCTGTTCATATGATTTTCGGGTCGGTGAAGGTGTGATTCTATCTAAAAAAGAATCTGAAGGGCTCCTTTGCAATGTTTTTAATTATTAGATGTCTCTCTTATCTGGATACAATTTTTCTCGGCCACACATGGTCTGATCTGTTCATAAACTTCTGTTATAATTTTTTTAATAGGATGGCAGAGCATGATTACATCACAAGGAGGGCGGATGAAGAGAGGAAAAAGCGTCCAGATTATAAACCTATAATTGAACATGATGGACTCCCTAGGCATCAGTCACAGAATCAGGTATCTGGTTGGTCATATGAAATATGCTTTCTAGTTATGTTCTTGACTCTTAATTGGGTGTTCTCCCCTCCCCAAAAGCACTTTAATTTTCTTAAGAACATACTAGCGCTTGGATTGACTCCCTAAAGTCAGAGATTGAATTCTTGCTTTCTAATCTTGGTGCTAGGAAATGAATAAGACTAAAACAAGAGAGGAATTATTGGCTGAAGAAAGGGATTACAAACGGCGAAGAATGTCATACCGTGGCAAAAAGGTTAAACGAACAACTTTACAGGTAAGCAAGTAGTTTGTAGTCAGAAAAGCACAAAGTTTTCTTCTTTAGAATGAAATGGTTTGCTACTTTCTAAAGAATGTGCGGCAAGTAAATTTATAGGGCATGAATATTAGTTGTTGTCGCGCTCATTGTCATTATTATATATCTCAACCTCGGATATTGTACCCATTTCTCTGTGTTCATCATTCATGCCATAGTTTCAATGCCTTTGTACAATCCATAGGAAAAGCTTTTTTATTGAAAGATTTGACAAAAGTAAATAAATTATCTTAATTAATTTATCTTTACATCTCCATGCAAAGGTAATGAGAGATATAATTGAGGAATACATGGATGAAATCAAACAAGCTGGAGGGATTGGTTGCTTTGAGAAGGAAACTGTAGACAGAGGCGGGATACCATTAAAATCATCTCCTAATGATGACATGGCTATTGGTGAACCGAGAAAAATTGAACACAATTCATCTGCGGCAGCCAGAGATGAACCAAATCAGTCTAGGAAACAATCTAATCGCGATGTTAGTTCTGTATATTTCAGGGATGAGTTACCAAGAGAAAGCTCTCATCGGGACAATGAATATCGAAGAGAGGAAAGGAGAAGGATCGGTAAGGACAGACATGATGAAGAGTATTCTTCCAGGAGCCCAGAAACATATAGCAGACATGGCCGGTCACACACGCACCGCAGTCATCATAGTGATAGTATGGAAGCAACTAGAACGAGACGTCATGATATTAGAGAAATAAATTCTAGGGTTGCTCATTCTCACGATAATAGGTCATCTTCTCTGTCGAGATCTTCAAATGATTCTAGTTCAAGAAAGTATCGCCGTGAGTCAAACGTTAACGACAGATGGGAAAGTAACACATTTGGGGATAGGTATGATCCTTCAGAAAGTCATGATTGGCTTGAATATGATTTCTCGTGTGGCAGCAAGGATGTAAGACCAGATAAACAGTCGAGATCTTCAAATGATTCTAGTTCAAGAAAGTATCGTCGTGAGTCGAACGTTAACGACAGATGGGAAAGTAACACGTTTGGGGATAGGTATTATCCTTCAGAAAGTCATGATTGGCTTGAATATGATTTCTCCTGTGGCAGCAAGGATGTAAGACCAGATAAACAGTATGCTGATGTACTCCATGAAAGTTCTAGTGGCAATCCTCCAGAAAAAGACCATTCTGGTCACCATGAGAAATCTTAGCATGTGGGTAAGTTATCTACTCATCGTTCTGATCACATGTATGTTTTTATTTTTATTTTCATTATTAACTTCGTTTTACCTTTTTTATCACCATAACTTTGCAGCATGAAATCTTCAGGCTTCAGCAAATTAATCTTCCTCTGTATCCTCTTTTGTATCCTTCATTGTTTTTAAATTTACTTTTATGCTATCGTACATCATTTAGAAGGAACCATTGTTCCTTTTCCTGTCTATGGATAGAATTCCTTTAAAATCGTTGCATTATCTATGTCTGAAACTGCATTCTCATCATTATCAAGAGTATTCCTTTTCTGTGCTAGCATATCTTATCTGATAAAATGGAGTAGAAGATGATAGGATTTGAAAAATATTGGGTTGAAGTTAAAAAAAAAACTTCTATGATCAAAAGAAATGGAAGAAACTTATCAATATGCATCAGGGTTTGAGTGAATATATAGAAATATAGAAATCCTAGTAATATGGTCAAAGACTTGTAGAGGAGGTGGGTCAAATTCTTGATTGCATTGAGTTTGAATGAAGAAAAAAGTAAGTAAGAAATGAACACTTGATCCTAACCGAGACATTTTTATCGTACAATGTACAATGCCTCGCAGAATTCTTAAAATTTTCCCTATTTGGATGACTGTGCAACCTCAGTCTTAAACCAATTTAATTTACCTCTTACAATGAGTTTTTCTGCCAATTCTTTTTCTCAGTTTGAGTACTCCGATGAGATGTTGCTGGTGGCACCGGCGGTACCATTAGAACTATGTTTTTGATTTGTTAACTAATTCTGGAAGTAGTCATGTCTGCTCTGTGACATTATTCTCAGGAGGGTTCAGCAAGATCATCAAGTTGATAGGCTCTGAATGCACGTTGGGAGGAGGTCCTTTTCTTATAGTAAAGTTCGAAAGTTATATAAGTTTCTGGTTGTTAGCAGAAATGTCTTGTAATGAATTTATTGGTGAGCCTTGAGCTATTAAAATTAGGCCTTTTTGTTACTATATATATATATATATATATATATATATATATGTATGTATGTATATTGACACCCAAACTTTTCATTCACTCACATTGACGCCTTAAGTTTACTTTTCTTGGCACATTGACACCTTAAGTTTACTTTATTTGGTGCTTTGTTCAAGTTGACTGTTTTTTCTAAACACAGATTGGTCGATATACTGTGTTTTTGGCTAATCTGGTTTGTATTATATGAATTGAAGTTCTCTGATTATTTGCCTGCCGTTTGGATTATTGGTAGGTGATTGAAAAGAAAGTAGTTGTATGTATTTTTAAGGCCAAACTGCAAAATCCTTTGGACTTTGAGTCAGTCGACAAGGAACTGACTGACAGAAGAGAGAAAAGAGGATGGAAACCATTCGACGGGAGTTGGAAAGGACTTCGCTAATTATAATAAGATTGGTCTCACCTTTGTCTGGGGATTTGAACGATGAGATCGTTGATGCCGATCACCCTCTATGTCTTTGTCAGTAAAGTAGATCTAAGTATCACGGCGTATTTAATTTTGTGGCACATCCACTATTTGCATTTTAAAACAGATTCATATGCCTCTCGGGTGTCAAAATCACCGTGGATCTCTAAATATGTGGAGAGATGTTCTTAATGGATTGAATTTTTAGTGAATAAATGGATGATGGAACATACATGTGAGAACTGTTAATAAACATGCGTGGATCATATAGGGTGGGGACAGACATAATCTCCACCCCGTCACTTATATATATTTAAAAATTTATATTATATTGAAACTAAGTCACAATCTAATCATGTTTTTTTCTTTCACTGCATTAATTATTTTTTAGCAGTCAAAAATGAGATTTAAATTCCACCATCTTTGGCTGGAAATAATATCGACGTATTCCGAATTCTACAGAATTGGCCAAAGAGCTTTCTCGAAGATCCCTTTCGCTAATGAAGGCAAGAAAAGAGAAAGAAATGGGGAAAAGAGCTTTACTTTATTTGAGGCTTAAGAAAAATAAGAAATTTTTTATCGGGTAGATCTAATTGATGTAACAGAGAAGCCTAACTTAGAGAGGGCAGAGCGTACAGTGGTCTTGGGGGAATCTTTGCAGAGCGGTCCAGATTCATATATTATTTTTCTCCTAAATTAACTTCATTACTTCTATTATCACGGAAATCCACTACTGTCTTCTTAGTGTCTCACCGTCTCAGGAGAATCTATTTTTCACTATTGTCGTGAAGTATAACTAATTTACATCTATAATTAAATTTATTTAATAAATACTCACATCAATTTAAATATGATTTTTCTTAAAAATAAAAAGTGGAACACTTAATAAACAAAGGTTTATTACGAGGAAAAGTATCAAAGTAAAAAATAGGTTAAACAAAATAGATGATAGATATTCAAAATGGATAAAATGTTGTGTACATAACAAGATAAACACCAAAATGTAATGTACATTCTGCTTCTCAAGCTTACATTTCCATATGCTAATTAATTAAGCAAAAGTAACAAAATTCAGAACCCTTGAAACCCGTCTTGATCTCAATAAATAATTCATGAATTGCAAGCAGGTACCAAGCACTTTGACAACAACCCCCTCATTTTATTCTGCAAAATGTAATATTAAAAGGCTTCAACACGACAATTTTTTCACGAATTGCAAGCAGGTCCCAAATTACAATAATAGTTTTATTTTATTTTCATCAAAGTCCAAATAAATTATCATGCAACCAAACGCGGCCTTAATTATTTTTATTTTTAATTAGAGAATACTACTAGGACATGTTTAAGTCTTGGTGTGTTCAACGAGTAGAATTTTTTTTGAAAACTATGTACATGGTATTGACTTTATAGTTCAAGTAAGGACAGTTACAATTAATTAAAATTTCTGATTATGAACAATAATAATTTTTTATGGATTAAAATTTATTATCTTTTAAAAAGTTGTACCAAATTTCCAAAAAAAAAAAGATCTTTTCTAATGATCTATTTTTCCAATTTCAAGACAAACATGTCGTAGATAACGAGGTGGCTGAAAGGAAAAATAATACCTTTTTAGAAGTCATGTGTCGGAGTTGATCGGGAGGAATCTTATAGAGATCTTCATCTACAGGTTTCACAGGTCTCCGGTGTGGCCGGTGATCGGGACGAGGCGGTGGCACAACATAGTCGTTGTTGTGTTTTCTCGGCGGTTCCGTCACGTCAAACACTCTCCCTTGCTGTTTCTGCTGCTGCTTTTTTATTTGATCTTTGCCGTTCGGGTGTCGCTTCTCCCTTGCCCTTGTCTGCCATCATATCACTCAAATTATTATCATCAACAATTATTATTAAAATAAAAATGCCATACCATCTAGAACATTTAACATTATATGAAATTCCTAATCATAATAAAAAAAATAAATAGATATAAGTATTTTCAAATGACCTTCATAAAAAATTGAAATTAAGACCCCCATCTTTAAATTATAATACTAACACAGAATTAATTATAAAATTATACCTTTGATGGTTGGTGAGGGTGAGGGTGAGGAGGAGCAGTTCTACGAGTACGAGTGTGTTTATTGTGATCAACGGCGTACAAATCAGTAGTACCATTAGCGTAGGTTCCACATTCACCTGACGACGAACTGTACCGAATCAAACCCGCTTGCCTTGCACACTCAAAGTACTGAGTGATTGGCAACTGATTTGTGTTATCCCAGTCGCCGAACGCCGGTATCTGTACATGGATTTGCCCACTCCTTTTACAGTAATATTCCTATTTTTTGCGGCAAAAGAAACCATTAATAAACAAAACTGAGAGTAGAAGAAGAAGAAAGAAGAAAGAAGCTAAAGAGGAAGAATATGGAAATGAACTTACATCCATATTGAGGCTTTCTGATGGAAGAAGGAGTGGAAGACAAAAGTGATGGGGAAAGGTTAAAAAGGAAAAAAGTTAGTTTTTTGTTTATGTATTTGGACTTTATGGGGTTTTTTTTACTTTTTGGAAATATGGGTGAAGAGGTTAAATAAATAAAGGGGAATGGGAGGAGCAAAGAGTAGAAAGAGGAAGGGAACTGGAGATGTTCAGAAATATAACAGAAGGGATATTAAATTCTTTTCTTTCTTACTGGGAAAGACAGTGAGACAGAGAGTGAAAGAGAATCTATCTTCGAAATGAACACAGAGATTTCATGTGTTTTTTTTGTGGTCTTGTTTGAGCCGAGGCCCTCTAGTCTGCTCAATTAACCATAAAAACAATAAAAATAACACCTAAAAAACCTAACTATTTATTCAACTACGTGTCGAGCACGTTTCTATGGGGGAAAATCATCTATTTGTCATGTAAAAAAACCTACTAAATATTTTTTGAAAATGTTTATTTTTTTCTAATGAAGTTAAAATTTTGTTACATTAAATCGTATATCGAATATTACTATCAAGTACATTTACACATATTTAATTTGACTTAAGAAATTAAACATTTTCAAATAATGAACAAGACTCTTACTGTTTGTGCTTCACACCAAATTAAATATTCTTATGATCGGATCCAGATTCTATGTCGTTGAATTTTCAAATATAGCGATAAAATTAGAGCTAGTATGTTCAGTCAGATCTAAAATACGTTAATGAATTATTTTTGAGTGAATTTCTATTAATCACAAAAATAAGACAAACAAGCCAATATTGTAATAATAATAAAATAATATGGTAAAAGTCTAGTGGTGGTGGATTAAGATTGACAGACATGACAGTTTTATGATTTGAGATCGTTTGATCAGATCTTAATGGTTCAGATCGAGTCAAACATTATTGAAAAAAAAATGAAAGAAAAATAATTTTTTTATTTTTTAATATTTTATCTCAACTATCCCGATCCCTTTAAACAGTTGTGATTGAATTTCTCTCCTACAGTTGGACACCAACGATATAGAATGCTCGTCCGATGGTGGTAGTAGTTAATACATCTAATCTTAAATATAACAGGCAAAATAGCATGCGTCCACTTCAAAAGAGATTCAAAAGAGGAGAAAAAAAGGGAGGAAACTTTTATTAGCTAGCCAGAGTGTGATTGGTTGAGGGGTTAGACAGAGGGGAATGGAGGATGACCGACCCCTATAAAAGCAGAGAAGTAGAGAGAAGGTGTGTTCCCACCCTACATGGCCTACATTTGGCCATTTTTCTTAGTTACTGTTCCCACACCCACTGACTATGACTTATCACCTTGTTTCTTTCAATTCTGCCTTTTGGTTTATGGTTCTTTCTGACCACACTGACACCAAAAATAAAAATAGCCTTCTAATCTTTTTTTTGTTATTCTTAATTGTTGCTGCCATTGTCCCACTTTTACGCTGTTGCTTCCCTTAAGAGCCGGCTATTAATTTAAACCTAAATTATATTACCAACCCGGTACTTTTTCACTTCTACAATTACTCCCTATAAAATAAAGTTCTGTTGAAGCCCCTATACTTTTTAATAATGTACATTTAGGTCCTCTCTTTCCCTCACACTCTATATTAAGTTTGGGTAGAGTTAAAATTAAAATTAAAATTTGTAATTATTCTTAAAATTACAAAAATTATGACCTGTCATTGATAAATTTCATATTTCAAAATAATTGTATGATTGATTCATTCTCTGTAGTATTAAACACATCGTATTAATATAAGTAATCAATCTATCATTCTTTTATTGGAATGGATGAATGTACAGGTAAATTTTCATACGACACATGATAAAATCTAGACCGAAAACTCCATCGAAAAGAAGATAGAACGAGAACCGTAAGATTAACTAGGCGGTTATAAAGAATAGACAAATTAGACGAAAGTACATGGATTGCTGACATGACAATTCAAAAAAAAATTAATCAAGATCATTTGATTGACCAGACAGTCATAATTCACTTGGTTGTTATTGTTGATAAGCTAGATTTCAAGAAATATTATGTTGATCTTATTTTTAGATAGAATTATATAAGTTCTATTAGATTATATGAAGATCTATAAATAGAGTCAAGATGTAATTTCAAACAGGAGACAACAACTCTCAACACTCATTAACCTTGTAAACCATTTCTCCATAATGAAATACTATCAAAATATTCTCATAGTTTTCTTCCCTTTAAGGATTTTTCACGTAAATCATGGTGTCATTATTCTCTCTATCTCTCTCCCTAAATTATTCTCTTCATTTTCGTATTATGATATAAGAAATTCACAACCGATCCATCAAAGGCGGTGGATTTTTTTTTCTTTTGCATTTGGTGCTCTCGTTGAGAACGAGAAAAAAAACTCGAGAAATTTCTTCCAAAACGCTCAAAACTAAATCAAACGCCTATTCAACGACGAAAACCAAAGTAGAAACGGAAGTAGAAGTGGAAATGGAAGCAAAATTAGAAGCGGGAACGGAAAGGACAATGGGATGGAAACTCAAAATGGAAGTAAAAATGAAATCGACTAGAGAACCAAAAATCGGAAGCGAAGAACGGTAAATTCACTCATTCATATATCGATTAGTTTATTTCTTTTGTGAAATTATTATTTAGAAAGAATTGTTAACACAATTCATGAAATTGAATTATGCAAATTCAAAAACCACCACGAGGGGTCGGCGAAACCCACGAACTGCCACCCGTGGACTGCCAGATGATCGAAGCTTCGCCTACGACAGCTAGGCCAAGAGCAACCGAAGCAAAAAAAAAGGAAGAAGATCAGAAAACAAATCCATTCAAAGGAATGATAGGTTAAAAAATCAAAGCGGATAAGAAAAGTAGAGCTCATATAGCTCAGATCAGAAGAGCTTAGAAAGCTCAAACCAGAAGAGCTCTGGAAGCTTAAATCAGAAAAGCTAAGAAAACTCAGACCATAAGAGCTCAGAAAGCTGAGACCATAAGAGCTCAAAAATCTCATATTAGAAAAGCTCATAAAGCTCAGACCAGAAAAACTTATAAAATAAAAAAGGCTTCAGAAAAGTTGATGTCAGAGCTTCAGAATAGAAAAGTTGAAGTTCATATTAGAGAAATTGTAGCTCTTTAGAAAAGAAAAAGTTAAAGTGTTAGAATTGTAGAACAGAAATCTCAAAAGATTCTAGAAAAGAAATTCGTTAGAAAATAAAAAATTGTTAAGGAAAGAATTTTAGAGCAGAAATTTCAGAGAAAAGAAGAGCAAAGAAGTTGTCACTTCAAAACAGAAAAGCTGTCACTTCATTACAGAAAGGTAAATGTTGAGAACGGGAAATGTTGTGCCAACGAGAATGAGAAACGTTGTGGCAACATGAATGGGAAATGTTGAGAACGGGAGTAAGAAACGTTGAGAACGGGGAACGTTGTGGAAATGAGAATGGAAAATGTTGAGAACAGGAATGAGAAACGTTGAGAATGGGAAACGTTGTGACAACAGGATTGAGAAACGTTGAGAACGGGAGCAAGAAACATTGAGAACAGTAAACGTTGTGGCAACAAGAATGGAAAATGTTGAGAACGGGAATGAGAAATGTTGAGAACGGGAAATGTTGTGGCAACGGCAATGGAAATGTCATGGAAACGAGGATGAAAACAACAACGGGTACGCCGCTGAAAACGGAAAAAAATGGAAGCCGAAACAGAAATGACATGGCAACAGAAGCGGAAGTGAAAAAGGATAAACTCGTTCCTTGTTTATTCGATTAACGTTATTATTGACCTTTTACGCCATTATTATTTGAAATAAATAAAAATAGAACTGAAAATGTCGAAAAAAGATTTTGTTAAAATTAATTTGATGCATGTAATATAAAATTTTAAATTTTAAATTCAAATCTGAATCTTAAATTATATTTTGAATTTTAAATTTTAAAATATCTCATCTAAAATGATAAGATTGTCATATTTTGAACAATAAAATATATTATAAAAAATTTGCTTTGATAAGATTATCTTGAATTCAAAATTTAAATCATATTTTGAATTTTGAAACATCTCTATCTAAAACTTGTTATGATAAGATTATTTTAAATTTTAAATTTTAAATCAAATCAAATCTTGGATTCAAATTTTGAATTTAAGGTTATATAAAAAAGATCCTTCATGATATTTTCGTTTATCAGTGTATATTCAAAGATATTCTCTTTTCTTTTCCGCGTGTAAAAGGTGCAGGAAAATAAGGGATGAACAAACAATAAGAACGAAAAAAAATGTCTTCAGAAAGGAATAGAAAATTTTACTCGCATCAAATTATAGCTCAAGTAGTTGACGAGCTCGCCAATACCAAGTCTCTTCATGCTGTTAGTATCGCCGTTAGACTGAATGCCACACAGAATAACGTGAGAAGCCACGACATCATCGAGGAAACTCACAAATCCTAGAACTGGACCATTGGAAAATCATTTCAACCTCCACAGAGCTGGTAAAGGTTCACCAGCAGCAGTGTTCAAGGACCTGGAACCATTTCCTAGAGTGGGAGTAGCCATCGCAGGCACAATTGAGCGGGAAGAGCTTGAAGTATCCGTCTATGTCCTCTTCTCAACGGGACCATCGAATTTGCTCGTCCGATGAGTTAGATGAACTCGAAAAGCTGGAATTATAGATACGGAATGCAAAATGTCTTGACAAATGGAAAAAATTTTAACAACGGGATGTCTTGACAACATGAACGGAGGAAATCATGACAACATGAATCGTTATCCACTACGGCAAAGGCAACGAGAGTGGAAAATGAAAAAGGGAGTGGAAACGATAACACAAACGGAAAATGTTTGAAGGAATTACATAACAAATCTTAAAGATATGGAAATCTACTTCTTGAGAGATTTTACGGAATTAATTTTAGAGCTCACAACAAAAAGTTATGACGATTTTCATAAAGGTTGTTCGAGAAAGCAGAATATGCAGAATGATCAACTTCGGAAATCAAACTGAATTTACTGGGAGTCAACTACACGAAAAATCTTATGTCAATGGAAATGTACAGAAGTCTAGTTCTCAGAAAATTTTATGGAATTCAGTTTGGAGGATCCCCATCCAAAGATGGAAATTCTCGTGGAATATGTTTAGGAAAGAATACTGTACAGAAATGTCAGCTTCATTTATTAAGTTTCACCAACACATTTAAACTTCGCTACAAAGCTACGAAAGTCAATTTTTTGAAATTAATTACACAATTAGATTCGAGCTTCTAGAAGAAAGTTACAGTATATTTGTTCCCTATTCATTCCATTAAGATATTATATATGGTGTTGTTCAACATTCTTGTTGCAGATACTTATACGGAAAAAAGAAAAACAAAGAGAAATATAGCAAGAGCCCGACAGGAAATTTAGAGCCCCTGAGCTTTGCGAAAAGCTTATGTACTTAGGAGTGTCTACGGACATCGTTCTCAAAAGAAAACGGCCCCCTGAGCTCACCAAGAGCTTATGTCCATGAAAGCTTTTACTTTCTAAAGGAAATGGAAACGGGCATCTGAGCTCACCAAGAGCTTACGTCCATGAAAGATTCTACTTTTTAAAAGAAATGGGAATGGGCCCCTGAGCTCACTAAGAGCTTGTGTTCATAAAAGCTTCTGCTTTCTAAAGGAAATAAAAATGGACCCCTGAGCTCAACAAGAGCTTATGTTGATGAAAGCTTACGCTTTCTAAAGGAAATGGAAACAGTCTCAGCCCATGAGGAATGATGTTTCCAGCATCACCCTCTAAAGGGGACCAAAAACTGGAAAACTGAAAAGAAGGGAGAATTGCAAAGGAAGAAGGTCTCAAGATGTCTGAATCTTGGAAAAAGTATTCCACACTTAAAAATAACCAAAAAGGAGAAAGGAATAAATATGAAAGCGAGGAAAAAAGAAAACAAAGGAAAATAAAGTGAGAAGCAAATGAATCTTCAAAAAGAATTCTAAAAAGGGAACTAGATGAAAATTGTGAGGTCAAGCGATCAATGGTTGTGTTGGCTTCATCTAAGGAAACCGAGAAGAAGAAGAAAGGAAGAATATGAAAAGTGAAAAAAGTGAAAGTGGATAAAGGAAAAAGTGAAAACGATGAAAGAATAAGTGGAAATGAAAAGAGAAAGAAAGGAAATGAAAGTGAACTAAGAAAGATAGAGTAAGAAGCAGATGAAAGAATAGAAGAAATTTGCTAAGTCTTGAAGAAAGGAGAAATACAAAAACATACAAAAGACTATGGTTGTATCACCAACGACACCTCCAACATTAGGGTTGACAGCAACATCCACAACAGGGAGAATAACAAATGGTCTGTCAAATAGCAGCTTGAAAAACTATGTTCTAAAAAAAATACTTATAAACGGAAATGCTCAAATCAAGTCCTAACAATACCAGGCTGAAGTCCCTCTCAAAGCGGAAACGGGGCCATGTTTCTTTATTTGAACCTAATTCTTTTAAAATGGACAGTTCATAAGTCCCTCTAAAAACAGAAACGAGAGAAACCCTTCAAGGAGCTCGTAGCGAAGGAAACGAGAGAAACTCTCCAAGGAGCCCGTAACAAAAGAAACGGGAGAAACTTTTCAAGGAGCCCGTAGTGAAGGAAACGGGAGAAACACTCCAAGAAGCCCGTAGCAATGGAAATTACAGAAGCTCTCCAATGAGCCCGTAGCAAAGGAAAGGGGAGAAATTCTATCAATAAGCCCGTAATAAAGGAAACGGGAGAAACTTTGTCAATAAATGCAGATAATCAAGCTCAAACTCTTGCGATGGGATCATGAAATGGTGCACTCGCCCCTTACTCATTTCAATAAATTATTATGTTATTATTCTTGTACGATATTCTTTTCGCAGGTCTTAACGTACGAGAAAAGGAAAAGAAAAATGAAGAAAACAAGAAAAAATTATCAATGAGCCCACAGTGAAAGGAACAAAAAGGCGTAACAGCAAATAAAGGGGAAATAATCATCATCAACAACAAGCTGACAAATAAGTTACTCGACAAACGCAAAGCACTCGTAAACGGGAATGGAAGAACATAACGGCAGAAAGAAATGAGGAAGTCGTCGCTGACAATAGACAGTAAAAAAGTTTCCAGAAAAATTACATTGCATGTCTCCAAGAAGTAGGTGAGAATATAAACGGGCACACGCAACATCAGAATAAGAAAATATGATCATTACACATCAAATAAATAAAATTTCATTGAGTGTAATGGGGGTCAGTGTACAGGTAAAATTTCACACAACACGTAGCAAAATCTAGACCGAAGACTCCATCAAAGAGAAGATAGAGCGAAAACCGTAAGATCAACTAGGCAGTTATAAAGAATAGACCAATCATATGAAAGTACATGGATTGCTGACATGACAATCCAAAAAGAAGCTAATCAAGACCATCAGATTGATCAGACGGTCAAGATTCACTTAATTGTTATTGTTGATAAGTTAGATCTCAGAGAATATTCTGTTGATCCTATTTTTAGACAGAATTGGATAAGTTGTCTCAGATTATACGAAAACCTATAAATAGAGGCAAGATATAACTCCAAACAGGAGACAACAACTCTCAACACTCATTAGTCTTGTAAACCTTCTATTCCTGATGAAATACTATCAAAATATTCCCATGGTTTTTATTTCATTTAAGGGTTTCTCACGTAAATCATGGTGTTATTATTCTCTCTCTCTCTCTAAATTATTCTCTTGATTTTCATATTATGATGTAAGAAATTCACGACCGATCATCAAAGACGGTGGATTTTTTCCTTTACAATGAAGGTTAGGGATTTTGGTTGATATCTCGAAGACAAATGGGGAAGAAGGTCAGACGATTGAAATTAAGGATTTTAAATTAAAAGAATATGAGTTTTTATTATATCGTGTGAAAAAACTTATAAATTTTTGAACATGTATGAGTAAACTCATTGATAGACTTCTTGAAAAATTAAAAGTAATATTTGTGTATCGTAAAATCCATCTTAATCAATCAATTATTTTTAGGTCTGAGCACTTGAATTTTTATGCGCATAACTAATCGGTTGGGTACTCATCATGGCAAGACCGTAAATTTCGATTCATTCTGATTTTTACACTAAAAAATGGAATGAACCACCGTGCACATCCCTAATATCAATGCATTCCTACTTTTTACGAGAAATTATTGAGAATATCCGCCACAATGTGACCGGTGATCATAGTCATTGGATTAAAATATAAATGGACAAGATATGTTCTGATTTAATTTAAGAAATAAAAAAGTTTATTTTATCAATTTTCATGTTCAATAGATCAAAATTGTCCAGATTTAAATCAACGGACTGGATTCCTACAATGTGGAGCTCAAACCACATTGTGGCTGGCGCTTGCAATAATTTCTCACTTTTCACTGTCCCGAAAGATGAAAACCCTGTGACAATAATACTAACACATTATCCATAACATCAAACTCTAACAAACTACAACCAAGAAACTATTTTTCTCTTGTGCTTTCTAAATATTTTCTTCGACTTCATATGTTGGCTCTCAATAGACCATTAGTTACATTCTTACGACAACCTTCAAGTTATTTATCATGCTACTCCAAATACGGACAACACTTAGACGAAGTATTAAGATTTGCATACCCCGACACCTCACGCGTGAAATTTTTTTTGTTTCCAAAATGTCTTAGTTTTTAACACTACAAAACAAATTAAGATTTGAAGAAGAATGCGTGTCAAGATATGAAGCCTGTTTACAGAAAAATGAAAGCTATGGCCATGTTTAGTTGAAAGATTTTGGATTACAAATCCTGATAAATTTATAATCTAAATTCATGTTTATTAAAATAAGATTTAAAAATTTATGTGAGAGCCATCAAATTATTGGATTTAAAATATTTTTTTTAGTGGATTTATAATTCAACTAAAAATTGGATATTACAAATCTTAATCTAAATATTTGTTGATTTTAATGTTAATAGTCAAAAATACTCATTTTAAAGCTATCGAATTATAGTAAACTTATATAATCTAATATAATCTAAATAATTTAATCCAACATATTCAAAATTAATAGTAAACACAATATTACAAATCATAAATCCAAATCTTTAATTTAAAATTTAGTAAACATGCCATGCCATAGATTAATTAGGATTTGATCAAATCATGCCGTAAGAACAATAAGCATCGTTCCATAAATATGAATGATCAGTTTATTTTTAATATTAGGTAAAGAAAAAATTATTATTTATAAAAAGTTTTTTAAATTCATTAGAAATTGATTAGAATTTTTTAATAAGAGATGATTAATGTCATCATAAAATAAGATTATTAAATTATTTCATATCAGATTTATAAGTGCATAGTGATTAAGTGGATTACCTCGGTAATGATCCATATAAATTTTATTTTTGGATCTGATAATAGTAGTTTTTCTTATAAATTGGTGACTTAGAGATCAGTTTACGTTCAAGTCACTGAAAAAATCGCCATTAATATCAAATTAGCGTGTGATTCAATGGATGACTAAACTTGGAAGACAGTGAAAACCGAAGACTGACTTAGCGAAAGCACAAAAATCAAAATACCAAAACATAGAGAGAGAGAGAGAGAGTCAGAGTACCGAACTTTGACTTCCCTATGCTATTTGATTGTTAAGTAGGACCACTGAACGACGAAATTTTGTGAAACTTTGACAAATTGTAGTGATCAAAAAGTCAACATTGTTTGTCACATCCTCAGCTTAGATAAACGGGAAATTAATTAAAAAAGACAACAATTTCTGACAACCTTTTAACACGTTGTTAAGAAGACACGACATCCCAAAATCAGACCATATTACCATAACCAGTTGCTTAATAATACTTCTATTATCCGTTGGATTATTTCTGTCCCACTTGTTCTTGATTCAACAAATTGGTGATTTACCGCCATGTAATAATATACCTCACGTGGATAACAAGTAAGCATTTATTAAAAAAAATTACCTTTCAATTTTGTTTAGAGTAATAAGTTAAGAAAATATAGGGAAATAAATTAAAAAATGCTAAGAAAATAAATATAGTCACAAGCATCCATGTGTACATGTCATTAATATTAAAAGAAAAATTGACAGAATTCAACAGATAAGCTATGTAGAACTAAAATCGAATGTTAATGAATGATTATTGTCAAAATAAAGATCATTTAACTATTTAAAAATAGATGTGTTCCTGTTTGGACACTTTGATTGATAATAATAACACATTAGTTATCCATTGGGGACTAATTAATGGGGATAATTTGTCCACTTTGACTTTGCTTATAAGAAAACTGGATGTAGGGTTATTTTAATAGTTTTGCCATCCTAGTAATTGATGAGGCTAAGCTCCTTAGCTGTTGGGCTTTCACGGGTACTGAGTTTTTGGAACTCAAGGCTCCATATTTTTAGCTAAGTTATTGCAACTTTATTTATGTATTTTAGCTCAAACAAAATGTCAGATCTGACTGTTTCCACTAGAAGTTTTGACGCTATTAAAGTAGTTTTAAAAACAAAATCTGAAAATAAAGTATTTTTGAAAAATATTCTAAAAATATGATAGTTGGACATTGTCCACGTACACAAAATTATCTTTTACAAAAGCAAGCGGTCACACCTAACGATTTCTTCTTAAAGTCCATTTGGAAAGAAATTTCTGGGCGGTGCATGTGGGGAATGGAGCTGTCATTCTAAGTACAGATCTTGAGAAGCCTTCATCTTCAATTATATTTTATTATTTTCTTCCTTTCATTTTTTTCTCCTTTTGCAATGCTGAATACGGGTAGTCTCATATGTACTCAAGTTCGGATACACGGTGGAGACACCGAGCCAGGTGTCTGCTTAGTGTTTTCGGATCGGAATGGATGTACGTCTTTGCGACGATCCTGAAGTGTAAACATTGCTCCGCTCCTCGACAGGAAATTTGACTCGAGGAAATGCGAAGCTCTCAAGCGCTTGATAAATGGGTATTTTATATATCATTTTGGTAGATTAATTTTAAACAAATTTTTAGGTGTGACCCACTACCTAAAGTGTATGATTTTTGAATATTTTAGTTCTCCTCCACAAGTACGTCAAAATCGACTATTAATTTATCAAAATTGATTTTGGGATGAATGAAAATAAAAAAATAGGAGGGAATTGTAGAAATCTAAAATTAGAAATGTCGGAAATGTTGAAGTGTTTTACACCAGATCTCCTCATATGAAGCTTAAAGATTAGTAAATATTCTACTGACATTACTATTCGTAATTATAGAATTTACCAAAGTGATCAATCTATATTACAGAATTATTGTATCATTATTGTTTTCATTTAATCTTATAATGCAATACACTATTTCTAACATTCAACCCAATTGTTGTATCATTATTGTTTCCATTTATCTTATAATACAATATACTATTTCTAATATCCAATCCAATTAGAAACGGGAAAATATATTTTTTGGGCATTTTGTGTGATTTCAGTTGTGTAGTTCATTAATTTTGGTTGAATTAGAATTGCAGGTGGTTAAGAACGTAGCATTACAGTCATTGGATAAAGAGAACCTAAGTAAATCGTCTTGTTTTGCAAAATAACTTAAAGTTTGGAAACATCTTTTGCAAAAACAATTTCAACTTTAAAAAAACGTTGAATTCACCTTTGCAAAAAACAAAAATGACCTCGCCCCACGTCTTTCACATCTCATTTGTTGTAAAAACGATTAGCTTATGTGTCCAAAATCACATTACTATTGGGATTAAGTTGAAAACTATAGTATTTGAAACATTTTTTTTCTATAACAACAGTAAAATACTTAAAAATCCTACCTTACTAACTGCACCTTTAACACCTGCACACAAACACCATGAACTCCTATGACGAGATGCTAACATCAATAGTTAAGATCAAATCATTACTATTAAGTACTTTTTTTTTCTGTCTTGAAAATAACTGTTCTGAGAAATTGTAATGAATCGAGCGGGACGAGACACGGGATAAATTTTTTTTATCCTGACCTGGCCCGTCCCATCCCAATTTATTTATAAACAGCCCAAAGTTTTTGTTTTTTTAAATTTGACCCTAATATTTTCAATTTTTACCCTAAATATTTTCAAATTTTAACCTATTTTGAACTTTAAATCAATTTTAATTTTTTATCCTTAAATTTTTTTATCCAAAATACCCGTCTCGTCCCACTCGGTTTTTCTTCAACATGGGATGGGACGAGACAAAAAAAATTATTCCTTCCCGGCTGGGACGGGACAAAAAAACTCAAAAACTGTCACATCACACTCCGTGCACACCACTATTTTAAAGATAAAAAATCCTAATCGATAGTCTTATTTTACAGTTGTAAGTTACTATATGACCCAAAATAAATTATAATAGTTAAATGACTTTTTTAAATTAGTGTGATAACTAATTTTATATGAATTGTCTAATACACCCCACTATTTTGACATGTTTTTTTTTCTTTTTGAAATTCTAATTTTTTAAACTTCCATTATAACGGGTTGATTATAGAAGATAATTTTAGTTTAAAATCAAATAAATGTATTGTTGAGATTAATTGTCTGATTCTTTGGTTTGATATTGCTATCAATCTCATACATTTAGTTTTTCTTTTATTGCGATTTACAATAAAAAAATTACAATTATGTAAAATATTTTCTTAGAACCATGTGATCGAGATTTTTTTTTACAAAATTTACTTTAATATCGTAACTTTATGGGTAATAGTTAAAATTTGAATTTTTTGAAAACAATTTTTGATATACTTTGATATTTATCATTTAATTAATTTCTTAATTAAAAATGTCATCCTGGTTAAAATATCCCATAAATTTAGCCCATCCTTGAGATATGGATAACATATATTTTCTAAGAAGATAAATGAATTCTATAGGGTTATTTTCAGCAACTATAAACACCCTAAAATGTTGTGTTTAGTTAATGGTCTATTTTTACTTTGTATCTTGAAATAGGCCATTTATTTAGTTACACTATGAAAAGTTGTCTATTCATGCCATTTTCCCTTTAAAGACCCCAACAAGAATCTCTCTTGGGCCTGGTTGGGGTTTAAGATGCTGGGCCGAACAATTCATGATTTAATAGTGGGCCAGCCACGTAAGTTTGACTCTATCAACTAATTAACTCTCAATTATTATAGAAATAGATAATTAGATAGCACATACATTTTAATTTTTTAGCAAACTACTTCTTAAAGCATGGATATTTGGAAAAAATTTATTAGACCATTATATTCAACCATAATAATAATATTCCTAAACTAACCTTGTGACAATAATTTGAGGCAACAATGAGCTTGAAATAATAAATAGGGCCCGGGACCCAGCGGCCTCAATTTGTTTAGTCATTGAAGAAATAAATTATTACACTTTGCTCCAATATTGAATTGATAGTTTATGAAACAATCTTTGAATTGCAATTAAATCTGTGTTATCATTTAATGTTTAGCAATTATCATAATAAACTATATAGTTAAATTTGTTGCTTTATTATTTTTTAAACTTACTGTTTTGTTATCTTATTAGTATCATGTTAGTGATTAAGTTTAACTTGAAATTCCAGCTCTGTTGAAGACTTATATATTTGTATCTCATTACTCATTTGCCGCTTTTAATTTTTTAAATCAAAATGTTAATTAGTTTTATCAAACTATTAATTTATTTATCATTATACCATTTTTTCCATTTGAAGAGGTAGAGTAATGTCGGCTTTAATCTTTCAAATTGATTTTTATTTCAGACAAACCATTTAATTGGCAAAACAATGCTATGATTTTTTTGGTCAAAATTACATTATAAATTCTAATAGGAATTGATGACTTTAACTATATTAGTAAACAATCACGTGTGTTGCACATGTTAAAATTATTTTTGGTATAATTTATTAAAAAATTATTATTAATAAAAAGAATTATCACAATTAAAAGTTATTTTATCTCGATAAATTAAATAGAGAGATTAAAAACATATCACGTTTTGTTTGTTCTACTGTTTAATTAATTGAAAAACTAAACTACATAAACATTTATGATATTGGTTTTGAGTTTTGAAGTAAGAGAGTTTACAGAGAACATAATGAAAAATGCATAATTACAAAAGTTGAAAACCAAAATAATGCCCTTCTTTCTTTTTAATAATGTCAAATATATATTAATTGATATTTTATTATAAAAAAGAAAATGGTAACTTTATTAACTATTTGAAAAACACAAATTTATAAATATGATAAAAAAAATTAAAATTACATAACTTAAATGAATATAGATCCAGAGGAAAAAGTAAAAATATAATCGATCAATAAATTGATAAATCTAATATTAATAATTTAACTTACACAATAATTTAGGACAACTAATATAGGGTGCAGGGTCCACTGATAATCAAGAAAACTGAAATTTATAGTAGAATTCTGCACATAGAAGTATTTATAATGTGTAATAAACTAACCAGCTAAGGGTGAGTGACCATTATAAGAAACTTTTCCTCTACCTTATGTCTCTATGTTTCTACCAGTTTCCGTAGCATAATCATTATGAGTAGGAAAAGTCATGATCGACTCACCATTATACATAATCAAGAAAATTAGCCTTGGAATGTTAAAATGAATTTGAAATGAAGAATAAATCATATTAATCGTTTCTAAAGAAATTAAACCATGATGTAACACGCTGGAATTAAATTCATTTAATCAGCAGTAGTGTTTTGGGAAATTAGCATGTATATCCATTCCATTTATTTAACTAAGCAACCCAAAGAAGTCTTTAAATAAGAAAGGAAGAGGTGCGAAAAGGCAAAAAAAAGTTTGGCAAATAAAATACATTTGATTTTAGAATCAAATCATAATATGAATAGTTGCAAAGCTAAAACTAAATTATATGTAGACGGAAATTTCACCTCATCTTCTCTAGGTTGACTGTAAGAAAACTTAAAACTACCGCTTCTAATATGCAAAGATGCGCTGCAAATGATAATGGACAAACTAAAAAATATAGGGTGGAATAAAACCCCTTATAAGTGGAATAAGGATCATAACATCTTCTATCACTGTTCTATCTTAGCATTTCTACCATTCAAGATAAAATCTCAGTCATATTTATAGACTTTTACCTGAAGAAAATACATTGTATCTAAAACGTCTATTTCATATATTGATCATTAATTCATATATTTATTTGATTTAGGCAACTCTTTAAAATTATTACATATTATTCCATTTTGATTATCATGAATTTAAAATCAATCAAATATGCAATTTTAATTGGTCAAAGGATCGCATGCGATTAAGCCATTGAGAAGTATCAAATTCTAAATAATCAACATTTGCACTACAATATTTAAAGAGTTATATATTCTCAATGAAATTTTACTTAAAATACAAAGCGGTTCTGCCAATACATTTATAATTAATTTAACCACAGAATTTATGTACATGTTTGATTACAGTTCCGTTAAAGTGAAATTATTAAATCATAAACCAATAAATGGACAACCAATCATATAACAAAAATGCAAGGATATATATCGATGGTGAGGGAAAACTATTCTTATGCTTCAATAATTATGCACCCTAAGTGAATATGATAATTCATCTATAATTTACAATGTTTATTTTGCCTTTAGTTTTAATTATATAGATAATTATTTAAAGTAAAATATTATCTAAATATATATGATAATCTCATAATCGCAATAAGAAAATCACTTTTTTAACCAAATAATTTTAAATCATATCAATTTTATACTGTATAACATGAAATTTAATATGTTTAATTTAAACTCTTGTCTTATTTGTTATGTCAATATTAATCGTAATAAATAAATAATAGTTATATTAACATAGTGTATAGAATTTTTGTATTTAGTTAATAGTTAAATTGGCATAGTAACATACATATATAACAAAAATTTTAAGTCTTTAATATTAGTTATTATTAGTAAATACATAAAGCAATGAAGAGATGTGAGGATTTAAGATAATTGTATTAGTTATTATGAGAGATTTATAATGTTTTAAGTTTAATTGTTGGAAAGTATGGTATTTTGGGTGTTATAATTAACTTGAAGGGTCAATAGTAATTTCATTTAGTATTTAATAGTATTCAATAAAGAGATGCGGGGATGTTTTAGGAATTATGATTAATTTGTTGGATTGAATAGTCCATAAAAGGTTTTCTATTTTTCTCGTCTTTTAGAAGGATTTTTGAGCATTCTACAATAATTTTGAAAAATAATAATTAAAATATAGTACTTTTAAAACTTACTTTAAAAGTAAGGTAGTTTAGGACACCTAGAACGAATGCGTATTTGCAAAATACGCCTTCACTAGTTGTCGAAGGCGTCTTTTGCAAAGATGCCTTCCACATTTTTCTTTTTAATTCCCGTAACCGAAAGCAGAGGCTTATCTCACAGCCCGCGAAGAAGAAGACGGCTCAGCCCGCAAACACCTCCCTTCCCCGCCGCCGTTCGCCGTCGATTGTGGCTGAAGTTTTACTGCCATTTCGCCGGCATACATCCTCTCACTCTTATCTCACTCTCATTCACAAAAAAAATTCTCAATCTCTCAAATCACTAGCAAGAAATCCTCAAATCCTAGGTATATTTCTAACTCCTTGGATCTCTTAAATTTTTTCTTCAAATCTTAAAATTATTCATTTTTTATAAATGTTGTATGAATGTATGTTATCAATTTTGTAATATCTCTCTTTAATCTCTCTCAAACCCTAGATTTTCATGTGTTTTGGGTTCTTAAAATCTTGAAATTATTCAATTTAGATGCATTTTCTCAATTATGTGATATTTAAACTCTTAAGTTATAAGATTTTATTTATGAATGTGTTGATATATAATGAAATTGTAGTTATTAACTTTGAATTTGTAGATTTTCTAGATCTACTTCTGAAATTGTTGTGTATTGTTTAGTAGGTTGACAGATGGGGGAAAAGCCTATGGTAGTTTTATGTTACATAAATGGTAATATCGTAATCGGTGCTATATAATACTTTATGTGAAGTCTTGTCAATTGACCGTTTACATTGGAACTTGGACATAGTTTATCGTTACCGACTTACTCTTGGTGCTGGGTCATTCAACTATGTGAAATTTCCGATATGAAATAATAACGATACTTATGTGATGTTTACTATTGTGCTTCAAATTCCTCCACCAAATACAATTGAGTTATATTTAACAAAAAATACTAGAGAAGTAGGAGGTCCTAGCATAGACTTGTATAATGACAATATGTGTGGTGGAGTTGAGGTACACGATTGTGCAACAATTTCTTCTCCATTCCATGACAATGACATGTATCCTACAATGCAAGAAAATATATCTAGTAGTGGATGAAGGAAGAGGTAGAAGACGTGCCCGAAACTCGCCTATTGTGGAAGATGCTCCTATTGTTGATGAAGTATTCATAAGTTTGCAGCTCCTTCGTGAGCTCAGGAAGTAAGTACTTTTCAGTTTATTCATTGAATAATTAAGCTTGAAATTCTCAAAGGTACAAGGCAAAGTCTCTCGGATCATTTCCACCTGAGTCTCACCATCAACCTCAGCACTCATGATCTCCATCTCATTCAGATAACTTATGATCAAAATCATATGTTCTCTGACAAAGGTTCCAGGTTCCATCATGCAGTTCATGAAGTTGTGTACAGCTGTCTGTCTGGCTTGAAGACCCTGATCTCCAAAAATTCTGTGATGTTCAACATCATATCAACGGCAGTCTCAAAGTTCTGATAATGTTGTTGCAATACATTGCTCATAGATGCCAAGATGTAACATTGGCGATCTTATCTGAACATAACCAAAAAGCATAAGCATCAACAATAGGCTCAAGGGGACAATGGGTAGTGAGCAAGAACTTGTACTTTTTTACCGTTAGCACGATATCAAGATTTTGTTTCCAATCCACATAATTTTCACCAGTAAATTTATTCACGTTAAGAAGATCACGACATGATTACTTATAGGAATAAATAAAGCGGTGTAAATAAATGCTCAATCGTTTAGGAAAGTATGATGCATGATGCAACTACTTAAATATTTAAAAATCCATTAAAAATATTTCCTCCATGAAGTTATGATAAAAAATAATAGCTTGTCTCATCGAGGGATGAAGTCCAAACTATCTCCTAACGCATCGAGACTCTTCTCGTTTGGTTAACGCTCAAATGTCTCCACATCTAGCTTAACCAATCACCAATGATTTTGGTCACCTTGGCCCCATTGACTAGCCCCTAAGTAAGGATTCCAATGTGCTTTAGTTTAAATGTTTAGCCAATGCATCGTCTCTAAAAAATTGCTATGGACTAACAATCCGTCTATTGAACGGTCTTACCCCACAACTTCCTTTAGAAGCTTTAGTTTCTCAAGCAACTCGATGTCTTAGAGCGACACAACTCTATAGTTTCTCCCATTGAAGAGGGTATCGCTAGGGGCGGTTAAAAACCATTCCTCATGGCACAATCAAGTTCGCATTGGAGACATTGGGTACATTTCAACATAAATGACCGTCCCACTTAATTTTTAAAAAAAATAGAGTTTTGACTGTTTTTTAAAACACAACTTTCATAATTTGAAAAACGTGATGAAATTTATAAATCTTTTATTAATTTTAAATCTCAATTTGAAATCATAACCATTATAAAATTTGCATTGCAATTAGATTATAACCATTATAAATTAATCTATAATGATGCATGTACGTGCTACATGATAATTTGATATTGGCATATCCCGAGTTCTATATGGCATGTTATATGATGATGTGCGACTAAAATTAAATCATACATTCAAATTAACCTCGCTATTGGCTCATTTCAAATTAAAACCCAAAAAAATAATAAATAAATTACAAATTAATATATGAACCAATTTTCATGGCGTTTATAATTTCTTCATTCATCTTCACACTGTCCCAATATTTTGTAACTCTTTACAAGATATAGTCCCTTATTTTTTGGAAAAAAATTCAATTTAAAATATACTTTTTCAACAATGTTTATTGTAATAATTGATTTATTTCTAAAATAATTTTTAAAATAAAAAACAATGAAAAAATGTTGAAAAATTACGGATTAAATTAAAAAAAAATATATAGGGACTAAAAATGAGTTTGAAATCAAATTTCAAAATTTAAATTTTAAAAACCTTAGGTTTCCAAAAAGTCTAGGTTTCTAAAACTTGCAGGTTTCCTAAAACTGATTAGGCAAACAACTGTGCCAGAGACAACACAAGGCAGCAGGAGGGGCGGCAACTCAATGGTGATTTTTGGTGATGGTTTCGAGGCGACGGCGATTTTACATCAAATTTATAAAATTATAACTTTTACAACAAAATAAATTACATAAACTCCATTCCTCAAATCCGGCATACATCAATTCTAAATTGAAATAAAAATGCCTAGAACCAATAGTTAGGGATCCAATCACATAACACATTCAAAATAGTTTTGAATCTACGTACCATACAAAATCATGTGCCAATATCTACAAAATTCACGATACGTTCATTTCAAATATCAATATACATAATTAAGAACATATTGCTCTGATAGCAATTGTTGGGAACAATTGGTTTTAAAATTAACTAAAAATAAGTTTGAACCATGAACGATACGTGGGTGGAATAAAAAAAATAATTAACTTATTTAATCAAATTAAATAATTTAAAACCAAACAAAGTGTGATTATCCATATACGACATTAAACGAGAAGATAATGTTAGAAATAATTTTTCACCTATACTTTGTATCAGAGAATTTTTGAACTGGCGGAATTTCTTCGAGCGTTCTTTGTGTTCTTCAAGTTTCGGGATCCGAATCATGTACTTGAACTCCAAGAACGATTTATGAATTTCGCCCACTAACAACCACCCGTTAATTTCATAAATTTATCTCACGAGAATTTTGTGTAAGAATTTAAGTGTGGGTTCTAAAAATGATTAAAGAAGAAATATAAAAAATTTTCTCTTTCAATAAAATTTTCAGTGGCAATAGGGAGGGAGGGAAAAACATCATATTGGAGAACCAATATAAAATTAACCGAGAATCGACTATCAAAGATACAACGTCATATAATCCGATCATGAAAATCAAGGGACCACAAAATTGGAGAACCAATATAAAAATCACGGATCTAGTGAGGGAAACTAACATTACAAAAACTGAGATCTTAACTCTGCTAGTTAATACAATCAACAACTTTCACGTTTTTTACATCAAGAGAAATATTATCAAAATCAAGGTGATGAGATAATTGACGATGACAGTTAAAAGGTTGATTAATCTGTGATATGGTAATTTGAATTGATTTAGAGTAACTGGCCAGGTGAATTAATATTGAGACTAGAGGTGTACTTGGATGAAATATTTTATTAAAATGGCGCTTTAGTTGGATAATTTGGATGTTTTTCTTGTTTTCTTTCACTGAATTAGGTTGTCATATCTTTAGTACACTGTGTCTATTGTATCAGGATGATCTCTTATTTTAAGGGACCGGTTATAATATTTCCAAATTGGACAGGAGTGGTAGGTGTGGAGAATTGTAAATCGTATTCGTTAAGTGCCTAATTTTCATAATTGTTTTTTAGCTTTCCTATGCTTGGAGTTGCTGAAATTTTCCTATAGAATGTATTTACCACATACTGGTATACAACTCTCTTATTCCTCATGAACAATATAGTTTCATTAATCATATACTGGTATACAACCCTCTTATATCTCTATTTCACAATGTTCTTCTATTTTATCTAATCTTTGACTTTAGATTAAAATTGAGTATGAGTCTGAAAGCATGTCATTAATCATCTATTTTATCTAAACCTTTAACTCACACACAATTACCTATTCCAAGTTGGAACGACTATTAGTTACTATGTGGTTAAAATTGAGTTTTGTCAATATTATGCTCAAGTTTGGCAAAATATATGTTTTAACTTGGTTTTTGTTATTGTAGGTTGAACAAGTAAAAAAAGGTTAACCAGTGAACGAACAGGATGGCAGATAGAAGAATGTATGTAAATAACAAGAGCAATTTGTTTATTCTCTATGCTAACAAGTGATTGTATCAAGACGTCTAGTTGATCAATATGGTAAAAACTTGATTCCATTCTGGTACACTTATATTGATGTTGTCATTGCCTTATGTGAGTAGTTACCATTTATCATATTCACTAGATTGCTGTGATATTAGGTTATTGATAAAAAATGATACAAGCAGATAATTGATTCATCATTTTCTTTTTTTAGATTTATGTGCAGATGAGAGACTCAATGATATTGTTGGTAGTGCATATTCTGTTGCACCTGAAGTCCTCAGGGTCCAATAATGACTTTATTAAGATCACAAAATGAACTCTAAGGAAGGTCAGCAATCTGTTCTAGCTTCTGTTATGTAAATTATCCATCTTTTTCTGGATTTTTCTCGAAAGAATATTGCTTTCAGTTATGTAAATATGAATGTTTCTTAGAGCACACATGCTGAATTGGAGATCTTTTTGTTATTTATTATATGAAAAAGTAAGATAACAGAACTTGTTATCTGGAGTTGAAAGCATAGTTTCAGATCGTGAATTGTAGAGTTGATTTTTCATATAGTTACAGTGCCAATAATATTTACTACAAATTTAGGGTTGTCTATTACATACTTTATTTGAAACACTACAAGGTACTTCTAGGACACAAATATTAACATATATAGCTACAGAAATTAAAAAAAAAACTTTAATATTTTTTCTTTCCAGAACTTTTGACGACGGGGATTTCCCGTCAACTAACTCATTTTCGTGGCACCTTTTGTTGACTATTATATTATATTATAATATATAATATTATAAAATAAAAAATAAAAAATTTATA